>JAVTVY010034375.1:0-15499 GCA_036873755.1 Hanleya hanleyi
ATGAGCCAACCATACATTTTGCCGATCATGTAAACTTAAACACAAGATTGGTCCAACGTTGGCCATCGACCATGAGCCAACCATGTCTTCTGCCAACCATGCCACCCAAAACCCAACGTTGACCCAACGTTGGTCACCGACCATGAGCCAACCAGGACATCTCCCAACCATGCCGCCCAAACCCCAACGTTGGCCCAGCGTTGGTCACCGACCATGAGCCAATCATGACATCTGCCAACCATGCCACCCAAACCCCAACGTTGGCCCAACGTTGATCACCGACCATGAGCCAACCGCGACCATGAGCCAACGATGCCGACCAAAGGCCAACGTTGGCCCAACGTCGTCGTGTTATCTGGGTTAGTATACAATTGAGGTTACTGCATACTGTATTCCATACAGGAGTTATCTCCCCCTGGACTGAGATTTCGGTGGATATTATGGCAGAACGAGGTCCTATCAGAATGATATAAATTTGCCCGTGTAAATTTTCTTTACAAGAGAACCCATTTACAGTCCATAAAGGATGGAATGGATGTATATTATTATGGTTTTACAAATTATTTATCAAGTTTCTGAAGTATTTCCCATGTTTCTAGGAGAAAATTGAGTGCAAAATTACCAATAATTTGACCTGGTTACATCGCTTATTTGCATTTTCCCGCGTTTCTGCTATCATTGGAAAGCGGAAAAGTAACCACGGCCTTCATATTGCCGAATGGATGACCATTATTAAGAAGAAATAGGTTAATTTTGAGTTTTTGTTCTCGAAAATCCTGCTAGAATTGACAAAAGTGATCAAAACAAAGATGGGGTAGGGGGAAAGTTATCGGTCGGATTTCCCAAAATAATATGTATAACTGGCAAGTGTTGTATACCGCCATACTCGCAAACACTCTGAGATTACGATACATGTGAATAATTAATTTCGTAAAAAACATCCTGCCCCTTAAGGTGGCCCTCCGCAGTTTCGTAGTAATGGCCCTCTCTAATTTCATAATACGATAGACTGCCCTTGTTCTGCTACATCATAATTCTTCTTATCTTCTTAATAGCTTA
This sequence comes from Hanleya hanleyi, assembly GCA_036873755.1. Classification (NCBI taxonomy): domain Eukaryota; kingdom Metazoa; phylum Mollusca; class Polyplacophora; order Lepidopleurida; family Hanleyidae; genus Hanleya; species Hanleya hanleyi. Next base: position 1,060 of record JAVTVY010034375.1, read on the forward strand.
TATCTATAATGCCATCCTATTCAGCATTATCAACGCTGCAAACGAGTACGTACAAATCGAGTGCTGGCTTCGTCTACACGCTGATCGGGATCATGGAGTAAAGTTTGTCCTGCCTCAGTTATGCCCCTTGGGTGTGCCTAAAAATCAGGACTCATTTACGGGAAGAAAATCTGACAAAAAACGGGCAGGTTGACACCCACTTTTGTTTGCCTTTTTAAGTTGAGACCGGACCGGGGAACGTGAGTAAGAAGTTTAATTGAAATCGCTCTTACAGATTTTTCTGGAAATTGAGCCGAATTTGACCATTTTTCGACATTTTTAAGCGGTTTTCTAAGAAAAATGAAGCAAGCATGGAGAAGAATGTTCGAGTTAAATTTTTCTATAACATAGCAGTGTTATATCTTAAAATAATAGTTTCATCATGCTCTTTCAGAAAATATATACATATAAGTGATTTGAGTTGAAGGTTTTGCGACAACTGGTGGCCTAAAAACGGACCCATAGTCTATTCCATGCCGAATAAAAGAATCTCCGGAGTGCACCCTTTAAGGCATAATAGTGGAGTCTATGCATTATCTTAATGTTGACTCCGTTACGGAGCGGAGATGTATCATTACGCCAGATTGTTTAATTTTGACTGCCTAGTTACACCTGAAGCGCTATTTTCGGAAGCAGGTGGAAAGAAGACCAGGAGTTCGATTAAAATAATCCACAGTGTGTCCATTAATTAGTATACAATTGAGGTTACTGCATACTGTATTCCATACAGGAGTTATCTCCCCCTGGACTGAGATTTCGGTGGATATTATGGCAGAACGAGGTCCTATCAGAATGATATAAATTTGCCCGTGTAAATTTTCTTTACAAGAGAACCCATTTACAGTCCATAAAGGATGGAATGGATGTATATTATTATGGTTTTACAAATTATTTATCAAGTTTCTGAAGTATTTCCCATGTTTCTAGGAGAAAATTGAGTGCAAAATTACCAATAATTTGACTTGGTTACATCTCTTATTTGCATTTTCCCGCGTTTCTGCTATCATTGGAAAGCGGAAAATCAACCACGGCCTTCATATTGCCGAATGGATGACCATTATTAAGAAGAAATAGGTTAATTTTGAGTTTTGTTCTCGAAAATCCTGCTAGAATTGGCAAAATTGATCAAAACAAAGATGGGGTAGGGGGAAAGTTGTCGGTCGGATTTCCCAAAATAATATGTATAACTGGCAAGTGTTGTATACCGCCATACTCGCAAACACTCTGAGATTACGATACATGTGAATAATTAATTTCGTAAAAAACATCCTGCCCCTTAAGGTGGCCCTCCGCAGTTTCGTAGTAATGGCCCCTCTAATTTCATAATACGATAGACTGCCCTTGTTCTGCTACATCATAATTCTTCTTGTCTTCTTAATAGCTTATATCTATAATGCCATCCTATTCAGCATTATCAACGCTGCAAACGAGTACGTACAAATCGAGTGCTGGCTTCGTCTATACGCTGATCGGGATCATGGAGTAAAGTTTGTCCTGCCTCAGTTATGCCCCTTTGGTGTGCCTAAAAATCGGGACTCATTTACGGGAAGAAAATCTGACAAAAAACGGGCAGGTTGACACCCACTTTTGTTTTGCCTTTTTAAGTTGAGACCGGACCAGGGAACGTGAGTAAGAAGTTTAATTGAAATCGCTCTTACAGATTTTTCTGCAAATTGAGCCGAATTTGACCATTTTTCGACATTTTTAAGGGGTTTTCTAGGAAAAATGAAGCAAGCATGGAGGAGAATATTCGAGTTAAATTTTTCTATAACATAGCAGTGTTATATCTTAAAATAATAGTTTCATCATGCTCTTTCAGAAAATATATACATATAAGTGATTTGGGTTGAAGGTTTTGCGACAACTGGTGGCCGAAAAACGGACCCATAGTCTATTCCATGCCGAATAAAAGAATCTCCGGAGTGCACCCTCCAACAATTGGAACTCTCCTGTGTTGGAGGTAGCTTTTGGTGATCCTGCCGGAACTATACTGCACTTGACCTCCCTAACCGCCACGTGACCGTCACAAATGACCTCTACATCCGGGTGAAATGTTACTTTAAATCATTTATATATACTACTGGCATGTTAATGACATAGAGCCTACTTGTTGTAGGATATCTGTTGCTGAGAATACTCTAATTCCCCCTGGAAGTGAAGTAGTAATCTCAGGAAAAGCAATTGAAATTCCATATGGAGTTCATTATGGAATAATAGAGCCTGTAGATAGATTTAGGCAGAGAAATGAACTGTTATTGGCAAAAGCGGTAGTAGACCCGAGCCAAGGCATAATACCATTGCGTATTATGAATCCTACTGATCGAGCTCAAATGCTATACAAGAATACGATAGCTGCAGTATGTGATCTTGGAATTGAAATTATCCAGGTTGATGAGAAAACAGAAAAATGTTCTGTAGCAAACTGCCAGACAGTCAATCCCCATAATTCGACAAAGCCTCCAATTCCTAGTCATTTAGTGGATCTCGTTGAGAGGAGTTCCCAAAATTTGACAGGAGCTGAAAAAGAAGAAATGACTAAACTTTTAGTTGAGTTTCAGGATATCTTCTCCAAAGATGGGAATGACATCGGCCGAACACATATAGTAGAACATGAGATTGATACAGGTTCAGCACGTCCTGGCATAAATAAAATGTTGGAGAATGGTATAATAGAGCCTAGTTTCAGTCCATGGTCTTCTCCCATTGTATTGGTGAAGAAGAAAGATTCCACTATTCGATTTTGTGTGGATTATCGACTCGTGAATGATCCGACTCAGAAAGATAGTCATCCACTCCCTAGAATTGGTGATACTTTGGATTTTGGAACACTGTTCACACACTTTGGATTCATTGTCAGGAGCGACTTGGTTCTCCACTATGGATCTCAAAAGTGGTTATTGGCAAGTAGGAATGTCTGAAAAAGACAAACCAAAGACTGCATTTACCACAGGACAGGGAGGATTTTTCCATTTCTTAGTCATGCCATTCGGTTTGGCCAATTCACCCACTACTTTTGAGAGGCTAATGGAGAGAGTTTTAGCAGGGCTATCGCACGAAATCTCGCCATTCCTCGTTCCTTTCCGCCTCCGCTCCGACCAACTCGAGTTGGAAATCCCCTACGCGTCAGCCGGAGCACGTGACCTACCAGCGGATCAACGGAGGCGGAAAGGAACGAGGAATGGCGATTCGTATGTAAACTGGGTCATTGTCTCAGGTAAACAGTCCAATGGGTTGATTTTGAATTGACGGCTAAAACTCGGATAAAGCACCTGGTGTTGACAACCCGAGTGTGCATGAGCATCGCTGGGGGTCCTAGGGGATAGGTGGTATAGTTTTTGGAGAAGATTAAGCTCTATTTATGCCTGTTGTGCGAGAAGCCTTGAACACCGTTTCCAGCCTGTTCTTTTTTCTTACGTACGTTCAATATGGCGCCGGCATATAGATTGTCCCAGCCGCCTGTGTTGTGAACCCACTCGATAACACATCATGTGAACCGTGTTCATGCATGGCCGCTGTCGTTTAGACTGTGGCGTTATCGGCTGTGAGATAAATCACACTTGAAGTCAACTATTATGACACCTTTCTAGATTCGATTTATTTACAACAGAAGTTGAACCCCTGATAAATTTCTACGTTCTTTACCTTCAGGCTTCGTGCGTAAAGTAACAACATATCAGCCGCCATCATTTCCCTTTTACAAAAGAGACACCGAGGGATCCTTACAAGAAGAGCTCCCATTGGTCAATTTTATATACACTATATAATTAAATGGTGGTGTCTCGCGAGTGATATATATGACCCAATAAACATGTTTTACATTTAAGTGTTTTTAGCACTCTCATAAGGATAGGTGTGAATGTAGCACTACATTTTTATTGGGTCCAAAAATTATTGGGTCTAAGACCCAATAAACAGGTGAGGACCCAATAAACAGGTAAGGAACCAATAGTAAGGTACCAAAATTACAGAAGTCCCAATATCCCGGCGGTTTTAAAGAACTGTTTTAATTTCCTCCAGATAAAACTATTAGTGTAGTTGTTTCATCTGCCTGCAATTACACAGGGTGACGTCATAAGTAGTAGTTTTACGTTAAATTGTGTTGAATTTCACCCGGATGTAGTGACGTCATGAGGAGGGTTTGAGGAGGAACTAGTGACGCCATCTGTACACTTTGGACGCAAGGGAGACAACTCGATCTGCCAGAGTTTGGTCGCCATCTTGAATTTTTGAGGCGGTGTGGGCGGCCATCCTGAATTGTGTGGAAAAGGGGATGTATTCCTCCGCGGTGATGCGGTCCTGGCGGTGATGCGGTCGCGGTCGCGGAAGCGGAGAAAAAGTAGTCCCTAGACTGGAAATACGCTGCATGGTCCGATGGGGCCGAGTCAGGCTCTTTTCAGTCATGTCATGGGTGTTTTCACAGAATAAATAAATAAATAAATAAATAAATTAATTAATTTTAATAAATAAATAAATAAATAAATAAATAAATAAATAAATAAATAAATAAATAAATTAATTAATTAATTAATTAATTTTAATTAATTAACGAACACTTTACACCAAAAGGTCCTAGTGGGACTCGAACCCGGGTCGCTTTATCTATAGGCAGACACGTTATTCATTACGCCACGAGCTATAGGCTACATATCAAGGTTGAAAATGGCATATATATGTCTACGGCCCATACTGGCGCACTGGCCAATGTTGAACCTAATGGGAAACTTACTTCTATACATTTGCGGTAGGGTTGTTCGGATTTGTTTTCTTAGTCTCGTCATTTAGAACATGATAGGAAGTGTCCCGGAGCGAATCGGAAAATTTTGAAAAAGTCACCGAGGTCTGTATATAGGCCTATAGGCTGGCTATATGGGGGTATAGGATCAATGTTTGTCCCCCTGGGAAACCTACTTCTATACATTTGCGGTATAGGTTGTGGGGTCTCGTTTTCTTAGTCTCGTCATTTAGAACACGATAGGAAGTGTCCCGGAGCGAATCGGTGAAATTTTTGAAAAAAGTCACGGAGGTCCGTATATAGGCCTATAGGCTGGCTACATGGGGGTATAGGATCAATGTTTGTTCCCCTGGGAAACCTACTTCTATACATTTGCGGTATAGGTTGTGGGGTCTCGTTTTCTTAGTCTCGTCATTTAGAACACGATAGGAAGTGTCCAGGCACGAATCGGTGAAATTTTTGAAAAAGTACGATATAGCCCCATATAGTCCCATACTGGGGGTATAGGATCAATGTTTGTCCCCCTGGGAAACCTACTTCTATACATTTGCGGTAGGGTTGTTTGGATTTGTTTTTCACGTCTCGTCATTTAGAACACGATAGGAAGTGTCCCGGAGCAAAACGGTGAAATTTTTGAAAAAGGTGACCGAGGCCTGGGTAGGCCCATAGGCCTATACTGCATGGCTATGGGTGTATAGGGCCATACGGGGTGGACATGTTGGAATCTAGGTGAGTCCCTAAAGGTCCGATGGGGTCGTATGAGGTCTTATTTTGAAGCTCTCGTGGAGGAGCACTTGACTACACTAATGGTTCGTCCGTGTTCAATAGTCTGGGCATGCGCAGACTGGCCCGTAGTATAGAAAGCAGGCATTTGGTGGGTATGTGGGTGTGTGTTTGGGTTAGAGATGGGCTATTCACGGTTCGAATGGGTCGTGTGAGGTATCCATGTGAAGCCTATGTGAGGGAGCCTCTGATGGCGTGGATGTGGGGTTGAAATATCATCATTCTGCGCATGCGCAGCCTGGCCATAGTATGGAAATAGACGTTTTTGGGGTCTAGGCGAGCCCTATTGACCTTTGACCTCAGAAATTCGCATATCACGTGGCCTAGGTCAAAAGTCCCGGATGTAAAAATGACGTCACTTCCGGTTGGGGTGAATGATGCGTGACCTTTGGACATGTCCAGACTTGTCTGTGTTTGTCATGTACTGGGGTTGCGCAAGTGTGTGTGTGACGTCACTTCCGGATTTCACTAAAACTACCTCCAAACCCAGAAGAGTTCCAATGTTCAACCGCCGGGGTGTTTTCCCGCCCCGCCCCGGCCCCGCAGTGCGCGCGCGCGGGTTCTCCGGCCGCAGCGCGCGCGCGCGGGTTCTCCGGAAGTGCGCGTCATCACCGGCAGTGCGCGGGTTGTCCGAAAATGGCGGATACGTTGACCGGAAAGACCCGAGGGTGAACGCCATTGTGGGAAACCCCTACAGACAGGTCCGTACATGCATTGCTATGATGTTCACGCATAATAAAAGGATTGATCTGTAATCTGTATTGTTGTTGTTGCTCTCTTTTTTGGACTAACCCATCAGAATAGTACGTATCACGGACTACACCCGACGTCTAGGCGCGCGCATGTGTGACCTGGTCTATAAAACACGTCTCTCTGGATCCTACACCTTCATTTCTACGGTTGCAGAGCCATGACGGAGACCTAGCCCTATGCGACTCGCATTTTACAGCATGCCACCGCGGTGAATTCACTCACGGGTTACCGAGCAGTGGTCCGGTCCATGTTTGCAGATGGCGACGACAACGAGGGGCGACGCCAGATCCTGAACGAGTTCACAGAAGCGGTCCTCGACAGAGTGCACTCGATGGAGAGGTGTGCCATCACTCACCACTACTGGACTATGACAGTCATCCTTGATGCTCGGGCTATGGACCACGAGCGCTCACGCCGGAACCAGCGCCGGCTGGTTGGCATCACAATAATCTGTGCCCTATTGACCCTGGCGCTGTGGTATTGACAGTGGGACCTGACTATAAATACCAGGGTCAGACAGAGTGTGCGTCATTCACCGATCGTCATTGGATCAAGCATGTCACCCGTCCTACGAGCCATCCTGCCCCTTACACCCCGGGTGGGGTTACACGTCTATGAAGATAAAGTCACCCTCGTGGAAGACCGTGGAAATGTTTGCTGGTCGCCCGCTGAGACCGTATCGAATACGGTTACGCTACACCGTGACGGCTGGACCAAATTTAAACGGGTGTTGAGCGGCGAGCTCGATGGACACGTCATCCACATAGACAATGCCATCTATGTATACCGTGGACCTTTCTTCCCACGCGTGGGCCGCTACCAAGACCCTACGCGAAGCTTCACCCTAGACCCCGATCTGTGGACAGCCTTCGAGAAAGTGGTGCCTATCGTAGACCAGCTGTTTACACCGGACTAGCGGTCATCAGACGAGTTGGAGTGGGCTCGTGCCCTGAGAGAATCGCCGGCAGAACCCAATGAAAAACTGTCTAGCCATGAACCCGACGACGATGCCATTGATTACCCGGCTAGACTCAGTCAGCCCAGTGACATGACCACCTGATCCTTTGATCTCACGGGGTTGTCCCTATAAATACGGGAGACAGTCAACTCTGGTACCATTCACGTACTGACTATGGCGGAGCATATAATACTGGCGTATCTCAGCTTGACCCCCGAGGTTTTCCTGCACGTGTATGCGGATAAGGTCAATATCATGGAGGAGGTGGGAGACATCTGTGATGCGGACCCTACACAACCGTGCCCGGCTCACATTCGTCTGTCCCGAGAGGGCTGGACCAAATTCAAACGGGCATTGTCTGGTGAACTGGACGGCGATCTCATCCACTTGTGTCACGATGTGTACATCCGACGCGGCCCTTTCTTTGCTCAATTGGCTCGGCTAGATGGAGGCACAGTGCATTTTACCCTTCACCCTGATCTATGGTCTGCATTGGAAGATGCCGTGGTAGATGTGGATGAAGTGCTTATCAAGCGGTCATCAGACGAGTTGGACTGCTCATTGACCATGGACACTGTGGAAGCCAACGAAGAAAATCAGAAAGAAAGATATACCCGTTATAAATAAACGATAGAGCCAGGGTCCATCATCATTTGGTCACCATGAAGCGCTGGGAGAAGGTGTTGGATAACTTATACTACAGTCCCGACAGTCCGGCGGCTTATAGTGCATTGTCGGCTCTCTATCGAGCGGCCAAACCCCAGCAGGGGATACAACGTGCCCAAGTCCGAGATTGGTTAAGAAAACAAGACACCTATACCTTACATCGAGCTGTCCGTCGCCATTTTCTACGGAACCGGGTCATCGTGGGAGGAATAGATGCCCAGTGGCAAGCGGATTTGGTCGATATGAGCGCCTTTGCCAAACACAACGATGGGAATCGGTATATCTTGACGTGCATCGATATCCTATCCAAGTATGCGTGGGTGGTGCCCATCCGGACGAAAACGGGGGCGAATCTCATAGCGGCGTTCAAAGACATCTTCAAGACCGGGCGCAAACCTTTGTATTTGCAAACCGACGAAGGCACGGAATTCCTCAACAGACCGTTCCAAGCCTTTCTCAAGAAACAGAAGGTGTTTTTCTTCCATACGTACAACGAGACCAAGGCTTCCGTGGTGGAGAGGTTCAACAGGACATTCAAAGGCCGCATGTATAAATATTTCACCTATAAGAATACAAGGCGGTACATCGATGTTCTCCCGAAACTTGTGAGGGGTTACAATCGAGCCTATCATCGGAGTATAGAGAGAGCCCCCATTACCGTGACCCAACGCAATGAAGCCCAAGTCCGGCGTGTCTTGTACCCCAGGCAATCGCAGCGAACGCCGAAGGCGGTGTACAAGGTCGGGGACCCTGTACGGATCAGTAAAGTCAAAGGGCAATTTGAGAACAGTTACTTGCCCAACTGGAGCGATGAGCACTTCCTGATTAAACGGCGCCTACCCCGACAGCAGCGAGTCTATGAACTGGAAGATCTTCAAGGGGAACCGTTGCTAGGGACGTTTTACGAGACGGAATTACAGCCTGTCGTAAAAACACAGCAAGACTACTACACGGTGGAGCAGATTTTGAAAACGGAACGTCGACGTGGCAAACTGTTTCATTTCGTCAAATGGCAAGGCTGGCCCAGTTCCTTCAATTCCTGGGTCGCTGCCAACCAGGTGAAACGACTATAAAGCCAGACACCACTGCCGTCATCCTTCATTCCACGTCCGACCACAGTGCTATGGACCAACAGCAGCTGCCTCTGAACACAGCGTCTCCAAAAACGCGAAAAGCGCAAGTGGGCTTTGTGGTGATAGTGCTAACCCTGCTGAGTGTGCTGTACGGAGGTGTGTTTTACGACGTAGCCTATGTCAGCACGTTACTTAACCAACTGAGAACAACCAGCTACCAGTGAAACCGGTCTACAGGTAGCAGCAGTCAATACCGTATCGAGCCCAGTCACCACCACCACACCCCGTGTACAAGCCACGTCTGAAAACCCACCGGATTTCATCCCTCACAGTGAACCGACAACGACGACCGACGTTGTACCCACCACCATCATCATCCCTGACAGTGAGCAGACAACGACGACCGACGTTGTACCCACCACTCCAGTTCACTCGTACCAAATTTACAAGAGCGGGTTACCACGACAACGGATACACCTCCAACCATGGACCCCCGTTGGGAGCATCCCTTCGCTTGCGTCATCGCAGGACCGACGGGTTCCGGCAAAACGCACTTCGTCAGGAAGCTCCTTCAACACGCCGACAGCATGATCACCCCACCTATTGCTCGAGTCGTGTGGTGTTACGGAGAATGGCAGGAAGCGTATGCAGCAATGCCCCACATCACGTCTGTGGAAGGCCTACCCAACCTGGCGGATTTGGAACCCGACACCTTGGTGGTTCTGGATGATCTCATGGCGGAGACGGATGCGCGGGTCACCCAACTCTTTACCAAAGGCAGCCACCATCGACGGCTCAGCATCATCTACATTGTGCAGAATCTGTTCAGTAAAAACAAAGAACATCGGAACATCAGCTTAAATGCCCACTACCTGGTGGTCTTCAAAAATCCGAGAGATACCACTCAACTGCTGCATCTGGCGAGACAGATGTATCCCGGCCGCACACCCTTTGCGTTAGAAGCCTTTAAAGATGCCACAACCCCTCAGCACGGGTATATGCTTTTCGACCTCAAGCAAGCCACCCCCGAACATCTTCGACTGCGGACCGGCATCTTTCCCGGAGAGGCCCACCACGTGTACATGCAAAAATAATGTAAACACACCCACAGTGGCGCCCCCAGCTGGGATGTGTGTGTTTGATTATGGGGATAATGAAAAGAATGAATACCACAGCAGGGTTGACTTTGTCTCTGTTCTCTGAGGTGGATAAAAAGAGCAGAGTTGTGGGTTCTAGCATTAGTTGTACATGATGTCTGCGCGAGTACGGAAGCACGCTCCCACGCTCCGTGTATTGAAGACGGCCCCACCCGAGTTAGTCCGAACCATTGTACGCGGTGCGGACCCTGACCTTGTACGCTGTCTGTGCGAGATCGGGTACAATCTGTTAAAAGGCAACGTACCACTGACTCCGGCTCAGAAGACCAAGTTGGCCAAGCATAAGACAGGTCTCCGAACCCTAGTCCAGAAGCGGGTCCCTGAAACACAAAAGAAAAAGGTGTTACAGAAAGGCGGCTTTCTCGGGGCCATCTTAGCACCGTTGGCCGCTTCCGTGTCGGGTCCAGTATTGGGTGGTCTCTTCGGCCGACAATGAACCACACGAAAAAAATGGTCCTCGTCGAACCTCGGTTGCTTCAAAACCTCCAATCACCCTACCCTGTCCCACCTACGGTGAAGACCATAAACACCCTCGATGGAGAGATGCAACAGATCTTACAGAGACCGGGGTTAAGCGACAGTGAGAAAGTACAACGGTACAATGAGACGCTTCAACGGTACATGACGTTCATGGACCAATACAAAACCCTCTCTACCCCACCACCACCACCACCACCACGTGACACACCGCCGATCTCAGCACCGCTCCAACAGCCGCCATTACCAGGGGTACCACCCACAGCCCCACAGTGGGTGGAAGACGAAGTGCTGAAGAGTGTACCTGCATCGTTCAAGAAACAAGCTGGCCTGGTATTACAACGGATGAAACAGAAACCTAACATGACTTGGAATGATAAAGGCGAACTCCTGGTACAGAATCAGGTGGTTCGCGGGACCCACATGACGGATTTAATGAATGACCTGATGCGTCAACGCAGGTCGCACACGGATCCTCGAGGATGGGAGGCCTTCGCTCGAGGCTTGAAAGACATGCATGTACCACAGGAATTGGTGGGGAACCCCCACCGCTGGGCCTTTATGCAGCGTGACTCACCGAGTGGCCTACTACCTTCTTGGGAATCCGATTGGGAACCGGAGTCACCCCCCAAATCACCACCACGGCGGGCACCTTCTTTTCAGACCTTTAAAAAACCACCCTCGATCAGAACACCCCACATCTCCAGAGCCGTGACACGTAGCAAGTCAACGCGACGAACACGACGCCGGACACAACCGCCCAAGGCCTGAAACACCTTAAAAGCAACAGCAGCAGCAGGACAGCTCAGTCGCCATGTTTTACCTCACCCTACCCAGTAACTGGGCTGATCAGTGTCCAGAATAATAGGAACTGTGGACACTCTCGTGTTCTGGCACATGTAGGCACCGTCGTGATATGACTGAAACAATGTTGAAAACGTCGTTAAATCCTACTCACTCACTCACTCGCTGGATGTGTTTCCTGACAACACCTTGGCCAAGTACGTGACCCAGTTACCGCAATCGTTGCATTTACCTGGGCGCTGGGAATGTGGCCTCGTGGATATCCAATACCCTTACTCGTGGTACAACGTGCGAGCCAATGAAGTTTGGTACGAGGTGACCTACGAAGGCAAAAACACCCTCCCCGAAGGCCAATACGATACCCCCAAGGAGTTCGTGGGTGGGCTGACAAGACTGTTGCGTTATAAGGCTCTACGGGAGGTCACGAATACTTCAAAACCCATCAAATCCTTTCCCTTCAAGAATCACGTGGACTTCGATTACAACGCACACAACGACAAGGCACAGATCCTTCTCACCGCCAACGTGAGTGTCGTACTGAGTCCTATCCTACAGCAAATGCTGGGTCTCGCTCACGCGACCTACACGGGTCCATCCGAGGACCATGGGGAGATCCTGATGGATATGAAGTCGGGTATGTACGGACTCTACGTCTACTCGGACGTGGTGGACCACCACATCGTGGGCGATATCAACACACCTCTGTTACGGGTGGTCCCCATTAAAAAGAGGTATGGAGATCAAGTCACCCACAGTTTCAACCACATGCTCTACCTGCCCGTACGATAAACCGACATCAACACGATCACGGTGAATATAAGAGATGACACGGGACGACCGGTGGCATTCGAACGAGGAAAAGTGGTGCTGACACTTCATTTTCGACAAGCACGTGCTCCCCACTTTGCATGATGAAAGTACCTTACGAGTGCGATGCACGCAGCTATATGGACTATTATGCCCAACAGGCCGGGGGTGGCTTTCCGGTCTTTAGCGGTGCACGCATGCAACGAGGACATGGACTGGGGAACATACTCGTCAGCATCGTCAAAACGTTCCTGCCCTTGGTGACGCGTGGGGTGAAAGCAATCGGCAAACAAGCGGTACGCAGTGGACTGCAAGTGGCCGGTGATGTCTTGGGAGGTACGGCACCCAAAGAAGCCTTGAAACGGCGGGCTAAAGAAGCGGGAGGCGTCTTGGTGGCCAAAGCACAACGCACCGTAGGGAATAAAAGAGCTGCCCCACCGAGACCACGCACCAGTCGACGACCGACCCAGCGACGACGCACATCGAAGACAAAGGATATCTTTTCTTAAACATGTCCTTGATCCTCGCCGAGTCCTGCCCCTCCACCAACAGTAAATTTGATTTGTGGACCGTGCCGCCCATGCACACAGACCAGTGCCGAACAAGGATTATGGGTGGAGCATCTCCCGCTCTCCAGCATCAACGAAACAGGGCCCATCGAGTTCACCATCAGTAATGCGGATACGGCCTATGTGGATTTAGCCCATACATACTTGTATGTGAAAGCCAAGGTGGTCAATGGGGATGGCTCCAGAATCATCCAAGCTGCAACGGTGGGCCCGACGAATCTCTGGCTGCACTCGATGTTTCAACAGGTGGATGTTTTTCTCAGCGACAAACTCATCAGTGACTCGACCAACACGTACCCCTATCGAGCCTACATCGAAACACTGTTGTCGTATGGCCGAGAGGCTAAAAAATCTCAGCTGACAGCCGCTTTATTCTACCAGGACACACCCGAGCACATGGACACGGTGGACAATGTGGGATATAACAAACGGAAGGCTTTCACTGCGAACGGTGCCTCGGTGGATCTCATGGGTCGACTACATGCAGACATGTTCATGCAAGACCGGTACCTCTTGAACAAGATCCCCATCAAAATCCGACTGATACGGGCGCCTCCGACCTTCGCCTTGATGGCCACCAACGTAGAGGGGCATGCAGCTGACTATAAGATTGTTATCCAAGAGGCAGTCCTGTATGTCCGAAAAGTGAAACCGAATCCAGCCGTTCAACTGGGACACATGAAAGCCTTGGAAACAAAACCAGCCCAGTACCCTATCCGACGTGTACAAACCAAAGTGTTCTCTGTGCCTGCTGGAAATATGGGCGCCAACAAAGAAAACCTGTTCCTGGGGGAACTACCCAAGCGATTGATCCTGGCCTGTGTGGGAAATACCAGTTTCAGCGGAGCCTACCCAGAGAATCCGTTTGACTTTAAACATTTCGGCATCAATTTCGTGGCCCTGCATGTGGATGGACAACAGGTCCCAGCCACGGCCTTAACACCGAACTTTGCGCGCAGGAATTTCATTCGAGCCTATCAGAGCCTGTTTACAGCCACCGGTCAAATCAACGAGGACGAAGGGAATTTCATCAGTCGGGAGGACTACGGGAACGGATACACGTTGTTCTGTTTCGATCTGACCCCCACCTTAGAGAACGACCATCAGCTGGCCCTAGCGAAGCAAGGCAACTTACGGTTGGAAATCCACTTTGCACGAGCCCTGGCGACCACCGTCAATGTGATCTGCTACCCCGAGTTTGACACCATCATTCAAGTGGACAAGGCGCGCAACGTCCTGTGTGACTTCTCCACCTAACATGGATACAGACCAGATAACCACCGTGCTGGAGAATGACCCAGAGACACGTATGGTCTTTCAATGGGTGTTCGCCCGAGATTTGTTCCCAGTAGACCGTATGTATCCTGCTGCTTACGTTCTCAACACAGACCCGATGGATCGGCCCGGTGAACATTGGGTGGCCGTGTACTTGGCAGAACAGCAGGGGGAATACTTTGACCCGTACGGCCTGCCACCCCTCCATCCCGATTTAACAGATTTCATGGATCAAGGCACAGAGACGTGGTGTTGGAACAGTCAAACGTTGCAAAGCCTGACCAGTAGCGTATGCGGACAATATTGCTTGTTTTACCTGTACCATCGATGCCGGGAGGACCTTATCT
>JAVTVY010034376.1:0-14952 GCA_036873755.1 Hanleya hanleyi
ATTAGATACAAATATCCAAGAGCAGTGATGTAATAGCCATATCAACTCATCTGATGGATGTGATGACCTATGTGGTCGTTAGACGGAAGAGACGGCCCAAATCAGGGAAAACAAAAGTATAATACAAGTTCGACTCCGATCAAGCGCTTCATTCCCCATCATGTTAATCACTTGTAAAGAGGGTAGGCCTCCTGGACGAAACGTCTACCAGCAGAATTTCACCATAGACAGGCAACAATTAAACGCAACATAGAAATGTGGTGAAAAAAGATGCCGGCGTATTGAGAAGAAGTCATATGACCCCACAGGCCAATATTCTGAGTGCATATCTAAAAACATCACAAGAATCAAAAGGATGGCTGGGACAAGAAAAGCAGTTGGTACACGTGTCAAAGTTGGCCAGTTATAATTGTTGCAGGGAATGTACCAAAGAACCATGCGGCCGATATGGCCTATAACCCGGTCTGTGGCAGATGTGGGCACCCAATCGATGAGAACAGTGGGGAGCAACTCTCTAAGCTAATTCTGTTATTAGTGAGAGACTGTTGAAACGTCCTGTCGTTGGCGAACTAGGGCATACATGAGTTACATCGAGTAAAGAAATGTATGAAATTTTAGCTATGAGGTTCTCCAATCTCACCCTATCTTTAGGAGCTATCTTTAGTTGCATAAGGGCTGAACGCGAAGTTAAACCTTAATTCTCTCTCCTATATAATGGCCCATTTCTTGGCTGTACGAAGAAATCAACAGCTCGCATTATTACACTGAATGCATTGCGCCAGAGTTGTTCTCTCCGTTGCGAAGGGCTGTTGAGGAGACATTTATTTCTGCACATTATAGCGGATAGGACAGAACCGTTATCACCGATACAGGGGTTTGATTGGTTCGCTTGGCAGGATTGGCTGGGTACCCACACGGATTGCACAACTAGATTGGGAGGAAAGACGTTGTTCACTGTTTACCTTCGTACATGTAATACCTACGGTGAAGTCTTACCTTTACAGAGAAATTCTGATATGTATGTTTTTTTGTTCAAAATGAATTATCGATTGTATTCTTTTCTGGAAATTTTTGCAGAAATACTTTTATCTCTGGCTTTTAGTGTGGGAAAGAGTTATTCCCAGCTGAATACTAAGCATTGGTCCATTCTTTCAAATTCCTGAACAGGGAGGGTTGGGCACCGATTAATACAAGCACAACATTTTGCAACTGGGCGACAAAACATGGCCCAAAATACTACAAACTCGATTTAAAAGTAGCAATAATCGTTTAACAGTAGCAATAATCGTGTAACAGTTTCATTCAATACTCTTCCAATGAGGAAGCATACTTATACTAGTGTGTGAAAAAATATATACCAAATAGGTGCACGTTCATCGTTCCTGGATTGCCATGTCTGCTACCGTTAAATTGAAACGTACAGGAACATAACTTCTAATGAAAGTTTGCATAAGCATCTACGCTTTGTTGGTCAAAACCAGATGAGCCTCAAATCCAGAAAAAAAGATATTTGTGTCTGTCGAGTGATGAAAATGTATATATATCACCATGCAATTGCTGCAATACACACTGCAATTGCTGCAATACAGAATAAACTATAGTATTTTGGCAAACAAACATTGTCGCTTTACAGATGAAAGGAAGAATTACGACCAATGTATTTTTTCTAACCACTCGACACTGGAACAATCGAGCATTCACTATGAATGTGTTGATGAGTTAATGGAATACTTTAAGCAGCTGAATTTACAAAAAACTTAATATTTTACTGTATATCAAGCAAAAATAAAATCTAATATGAATCGATTAATCCACCTTATGAACATTATTGAGAGAAAAAAGAATATCCTGTCTGTGCAGTGACCCATGAATTAAGTTAATCAGCTATTTGTTCGTATATTTTCACATTGCCATATCTTTTAATCCAGGAGA
This sequence comes from Hanleya hanleyi, assembly GCA_036873755.1. Classification (NCBI taxonomy): domain Eukaryota; kingdom Metazoa; phylum Mollusca; class Polyplacophora; order Lepidopleurida; family Hanleyidae; genus Hanleya; species Hanleya hanleyi. The sequence continues at coordinate 1,933 of JAVTVY010034376.1, forward strand.
ATATTTTGAACTGGGGATATCTGACATAATTTTTTACATTTGTACTATATTTTCCCAGTGTTCAAGAAAGTGGGGTTGTGCTTAAAATAATGTATAATTTGGCAAATATTACAGGAAAATATGTCAGCCTACCACCAATTCAAAATATTCTCCTGGGCTAAACATAAGGCAGAATGAAATTATACGAACCAGTAGCTGATCGTGTAGTAAGCTCGCACACACAGAGTTTGGTCTCAAATCTAGAAATTCTTGACCTATTCTATAGCATTCTCGAAGAAGGCGTGAGAAGCGACCATTTTAATAATGGGTAGGGACCTTCAGATCTCATCAGACCTACTCCTCCCCTGTAATGAATAGAATGAACGAATGTAATACCGTTAGTGATTCGAAAAATGAGATTGAATGAATGTAATGGTGCCTAAATCGTAAATATTCGAACTATCACAAGAATGGTCAAATAAGATCTACGTTAATTTCGGTGCTGTATTCGTACCATATATTCCATACCTTCGTCATACTTCTTGAATCATATTCCACAGCGAATACGGACCAGAAAAGAGCAGAGCACCAGATGCCTATGCTGAAAGGTATGTAAAACACAGTCAACATGGTCAAACAGTACATACAGCTTGCAATTTTGATTTCGATTGAGTGTATGAGGAAATTTGTCTTGCTTTGGTGAAAGAAAAAAATAAAGCCTCAGGAGTCAGCTTAGCGGAGAATAGAAAATCGGTGAACGAAGGCCTATCCCGTAATGTCCCTTGATTTTAGCGTTTTCAGAAAATCAATGACGTCAATCTGCATTTACTGTGGTGGCCATGTTCCGTGACGTCACCAAACACACTGAGTCGCAACCTGCCTCATAGCAGAGAACTTGCCTAACGCCAAAGCAGAGATTTTTCACTAACGGTGTTATATATTCTGGTATAAACTCTCGACGTTCTGCAAAATGAAAATGTAAAATAAAAGTAAAATATTGCACCGTATAATCAACAGAAGAAATATAACATGGCATTTTCATTACAAACACGCTCTCAATTAACTATATATTCAGTATCGTCTTCATGAATCGCACAAACCAGTTAGATTGGAATTTCAAGAAATAAACTGGAGTCATACTGATCCATTTGCCTTTTTTTTAGCTCAAACTGAGAACATTTCAATAACAGAATCACAAATTTCCCCCAAAAAATACTGACAGTTGATTGAGGTTTCGCTCCGACACAGTTATTTTGTATTCACAATAATGTGCGGAACCATATTATATATTACATGTATTCCATTTGGGCGTGCTAACAGTGCAAGGGACATATACCTCTCGCTGTCCTGAATTCTGCCTGCAATAAACGTCTGCACATAGCCCGACACAACATATTTAATTGTCAGATAACCGACCTAAGGTCATTAAAACACCGTCGTTGCGAAATTTGGGTAAACCGAATGAAATACACTCCTCCATATTCAGTCTAACTTTGCCAAATTGGAATGTAGACGTTCAGAATAAACTATTAACAACATGTTAGAAACTTCACAAGAATCAGATTGCAAAATATAGGGCGAGCTGCAATGCTCGAGTTCCAAGCGCCCATCACAGCCCATAGGGCAACCGCATCAATTTTAGACCTGGAAGCCACCATATTTAGCAAAACTTTCGCGGTCGAATTCAGTCACATTGCGATGGAGAATAGCGGGAAAGCTATTGAAGCTTTGATGAAACGGATACCATGCAATCCGAAAGAGCTTGTTCTGTAAAATATCAGTCTGTACCTCTCACGGTTCGAAATTTATTGCTCATGGAAGATATGTTTAGTTTCTCACAAAATTCAAGATGACCAAACCACATGACCTAGAAGCAAGTTTTTGCGTATTCTTGTGATCGATTTCGGGAAACATAAACGCAAGCACCTTCCCCGTCAAAATCCGCTTCTTGAGAATCCGACAATTTTGATTGCCCATATCCATCAATCATGTTTATCAAGTTTTGAGTAAGTCGCATTATTGGATCCAGGGAAGAAGATATCGAAAGGTTTAAGGGTAAATCCAAGATGGCCGCCAAAGCTTCTGATCAATAGGCCTCTTCTTTGGGTATGCATTAGATGTAATGGGCTCAACCACAAAGAAATCACCATATTCTGCATCTTTGTGTCCCATAAAATAAATACAGCCACTTCCGCTATCGAAATCCGTTTCATGAATATTCGGTATTTATCAAATTTGAGCGAATTGCCCTGGAGAAGAGCGGAAAAACTATTGAAGCTATGATGAAATGGATAGCATATTTCCGAAAGAGCTGGTTCTACAAGTCTGTACCCTTCACTGTGACCTGGATGCATGGTGGTGGTGGTTTACACTGTGACCTAATGCGGCGGCGGCGGCGGCGGTGACAGGTCAGTTACGCAATTTTTCCCGTGAACGTTCTCTGTTTTGGCATGAAAATTTCCCTGAGATAGATTCTTATGGTATATGTATATTTTGGGCTTTAGAGCGGTATCACAGCGAGGCACCAAACGTAGGTCTAAGGGAATAGGGAAATTTGGGTTTATTTTAAAATATCCGGTAACCTTTCAGACAACCATTCAATGCTAATTTTTTTAATTATATTAATTTTGTAAGTCATAGCTACGCCAGCCTTGGTAGTTCAAGATAATTCGCCCCTCCCCCCACATTGCATGTGACCTTGCATGACGGTCTGCTAATTATGACCATCGGTCTTTTATGAGTGCCCTCCCTTGGACCATTTCTTCACGTTTGTCAATAATATAATCAGATATAACTCGTTCTGATAGAAAGTATGCCTCCATGTACAGGTCTTTACATGATGGCGACCACTTGCTCACCCCCCCCCCTAATCTATGCCCCACACCCCCTCCAGCCAATCCCTGCTCTCATCCCATATAACATTACCCCACACTTTAAGCTAGTCTGTGATGTTCATTGCTACCCCCTCAGGCCTAAAATCATTTTCTTCTTTACCTGGTACCGGCATCTGATGTAATCTGTAAATTTACTGCTGCACATCCCTCTTCCACTCCTCTCCCCACCCATTACCCTCATTACCCACGCAGAGTATCAAGCTGCATGTTCTACTTGTATTCCATGGTTTATGTCCCATATTGCAAAATGGCCACCATACTTTCTCATTGTACGGTACCTGTTACGTTTGTACCATATGTTTCCTCTACATCATAGCTTGCTCGCTTAAATGCTGAAGTTGTACTTGGGTAGCAGTTAGCTTAATGTCATTCTCTTGTGACATCATCACTATTATGACATTGTCATGGTGCTACAATGTTGCAATACACTTATGACGTTACGTCATAATACAATAACTTTTGATGTGATGTCAAAATATATGTAGCAACATATACAGTTGGCCTACACATAATACAGGTTGCAAGTTTACTTTTTTATACGCAGTCCAAAAGAGCGGCGTATTATGTGATGGCGGTCCGTCTGTCCGCCTGTCTGTCGTGTCCGGTCTATATCTGGGATAGTTTTCTGTCTACAGTTCCAATTTTTGGCGAGTGGATACCCTACGGGGAAACGATGTGTCGCGTACCAAAATGAAGGTCGAGCTCAGAGGTCAAGGTCACTGGCCTAAAAAACAGGAAATCACTGAAGTATTTGTGTCCGGTCTATATCTGTGAACGTTTTCTATCCACAGTTGCAGTGCCTACACTAGGTGGAGACGATGTGTCTCGTACCGAAATTGAGGTCCCGGTCAGATGTCAAATGTCACTATTGCCTAAAAATCAGAAAACCATTGATCATCGAGAGATTTCTATCTACAGTTCTAATTTTTGGTGAGTGGATGCCCTAGGGGAATGATGTGTTGCTCACCAATTGTAGGTCGAGGTCAGAGGTCATAGGTCAGAGTGACCGAAAAATCAGGAAAACATTAACAATTTCTATTTTTTGTGAGTGGATTCAATTAGGGGAAATGAAGTGTCGCACACCAAACAATAGGTCAAGGTCGAAAGTCAAAGGTCACTGTGACACCCAAATTTGAAAAGTATTAAAAAATAACTTTTTTGTGTCCGTAGATACATTAGGGGGACACGATGTGTCACATACCAAAATGTAGGTCAAGGTCACTGGGGCCCCTAAATCATGAAATTGTTAAAAATCATGATTTTTTGTCTCCATTGATATATTAAGGGGAGACGATTTGTCATATACCAAAATTTAGGTCAAGGCCAATAGTCCAGGTCACTTTGACCGCAGAATCAAGAAATCTTTAAAAATTACTTTTTTTTGTGTCATCAGATACATTAGGGGAACATGATGCGTCACGTACCAAAATGTAGGCCAAGGCCGAAGGTCAAGTTCACTGTGAACCCCAAAATCATGAAATTGTTAAAAATCATGATTTCTTTTATCCATTGATACATCGAGGAATGTCGATGTGTCGTGCATCAAAAGTTGGATCAAGGTAACAAGGTCATTGTGACCCCAAAATCAGGAAATCATTAAAAATAAGTTTTCTTTGCCAGTAGATACATTAGAGGGACATGATGTGTTACATACCAATATGTGGTCAAAGGTCAAGGTCACTGTGACCATAAAATCAAGAAATCATTAAAATTGTCATATGCCTTTCGAAGACGAGATCGTGTAATGAAGTGTTGCGCTCTGTCCATTCATTCATCAACAGTTGTTTCCATGCGATATCTCTGGTTTCAAGACATGGATTGGTACCAAACTTTGGGTATACCTTACTCGCTTGGCATAGAGGAACCATATTCATGTTGAGATCAGTTTGTCAAAGTTCAAGGTCACAGTCCTCCAAAACTTAATCAAGTTTAGCTGACTGTATGTGTTAGGTTGAAATATTCAGAGTAGTCTCCCCCACATGTATATGGCATTTGTACTATGGAGTTTGATACATGTAAGAAACAGCTACATTTAGTTAAACTGTAGTGAAATAAAAACCATACGTTTACTAATTTAACAGGGAGAGGGGTCCTTTATGAACTTTATACCTGTTCATTAACAAGTTCAACAAGTTCATGACTTTCTTCACAATTTCTCCTTTCATGAAAAATTTTCTCGCCAGAAAGGAATCCATTTGAAGGAAAACTACTATTTTCTTGTGTTTGTCTATTGTCGGTTTCAGTGTGGGATATGCGAGCTCTCAGCTCTTGTTTTAATGTCACCTAGTTGCCAAGAGTTAAGCCAATTTTAGTTTATCATTCAATATAAGATGTGATATATAGTTTTGCTAGCTACCAATTGAAATCAAGACCATGAAACAACCTTTCGGACCAGTGTAATTCATGATATACGGGCGTATATTGAAGCCCCGTGGGCTCTTGTTATAGATTGTCCTTTAATTAACTGTTAAATGCTGGTCTGATCACTTTACATATTCTTCAGTTAAATCGATTAATGAACACAAGTATACATAGTTTACATGTACAGATGTGACTTTTCATGATCAACTATTGCCAGGGCACATAATATCTGCCGTGACACTTAAAGGAAATACAGTATATTTTCGACAGATCTTAACCGATTTTCATGCCGGATACCCCTAAATTTTCAGAATGTCTAGCTTTATTCACTTTCTAGATTAAGAGATATTTCAAATTACAAGCGTCTAGTCCGTCATCCATAATTCAGCCGTCGTCCATTAGAGAATATCCGTGTCCATAATCCAAAGACCTATTCCATATTCCATATAACAGTATTAGCACCAAATTCAAAAAGACAATCATAGTATACATAAACATAGGCTTGTTTTCCTGCAAGAGAGAAGCGGTCAACAGTTTTCAATGATGCCGGCAAGACATCATGATGTTCCAAAAATATCAAATCCGTATCGCTGATTCGTATTCTTAATCCATAATTCGTTGTAAATTCGTCATCTAAAGAATGATGTATCTCAGCCACGCTTTGATTGTGACTGTTAATATGAGTACCATGAGGATCTTGAAGTACATGGGTTCATACGGCCCCTAGCCCCGGGTTAAGCGGGATTAGACACAGGCTGCACATCCACAACTCAATTTCAGGGGTTTTACCTGAAATCCAGGGATAATTTCCTGAAATTCAGATATATCATCCATGAATTAAAGCCAAATTACCTGAATTTGTGTTTTTACGTACCTGAATGGGGTCGGGAACTTACTAATCAGGGTGATAATTTTGCCTGAATCTCAGGAAAAAATTTTTCATTCAGGGATCTTTTTTTCTGAAATTCAAGATATTATCCCTGATTTTCAGTTAAAATCACGATGTGCAGCGTGATCTATTCAGGATTATTCCCCGAATATTTCTGAGAGTGTAATCGTTGTAAAGTCGTTATCTAGAGAATGATGTATCTCAGTCACGCTTTGGTAGTGACTGTTCATATGAGCACCATAAGGATCTTGAAGTACATGGGCTCATACGCCCGTAGCCCAGGGTTAAGCGGGATTAGACACAAGTTACGAAACGTAGCGCCATAGATCTTGCACGCTACGTTCGTATTTTTTTTTTCAGCATGCGATATGTATCGCCAAATTTGAGAAACTTTGAGTGGAGGCGTTTGATGGAATAGCCCTGTTTTATAAGTTTCTGTAACAATGTTTTGTGACGTTGATTAAAATCGTCACATTTAACACAGGATCTAGCAAATGCTACTAAGCGAGATATGTATACGCCATATGCAGGTCCCACTGGAATATTACTGTCCAGGAAGGGATAGTTTACGATGTCGAAATTATAATCATCTCTTTTGTCATAAAGTCGACGAGAGAGAATGCCCTCTTCATTTTTATAGAGATATAGATCTAAATATGATGTGCCTGTAGGGCTGTCTGTAGTTTCCTTCAAATCCAGTGAAGGTTGATATATATCCTTCACTGCGTCATTTATATAGCGATTATCCACAGCGAGAAGATCGTCTATATAGCGTTTGGTGAATGACAAGGATCAGGCTTTGAATGGATCGGTTTTTGAAAGCGCCTGCATATAGTTATATTCATAAGAGAACAGATACAGGTCAGCCAACAGGGGTGCACAATTAGTACCCATTGGAATACATATATGCTGCTGATATATTGTGTTGCCAAATTTCACATAAATATTTTTAATGAGAAATTCAAGCAACTCTATAAACAAAGAAACGTCCCATTAATGATATATCTTGTATGTAGTAGAGCTAAAGAATGCTTTATGGCTTCCGACATTACTATATCTGCGATCAGTTTTCTTGAACACAGATACTATTAATGAACTTACACGGTCAATAAGGTCCTGATGAGGGATTGTATTATAGAGGGTCGAGAAATCCCATGTGGACACATGTCTGTACGGTATGTGACCTTTAGAATCAAGTTCTTCCGTAAGACATTTTGAGTTTTCCAATATCCACATACATTCAACGCCAGAGTTCTTAGAAATAGTGGCGCAATACCTTTCCCAAAATGCTTTTACCTCCTGAAGGGCCCTGGTCAATAGGGTTGAAAGAAGCTTGGTGGTGCAGCTTCTAGAACCAGCTATGAATCTAGCTTTGTATGGTGATAATGTTCAAGACATTTTTGCCCTCCAAGGTGGCATTGCACTGTTTCGTACTAAAACCCAGATGTAGGGGTCACACAGTGGAAATTCTCCCCAACAGACATGCAAAATTGAAAATGCCATTTTCAGATGGTATTGTTATGAATTCAGCCTAAAGGTTGAGAGAAAATGAGAATTAATAAATTCAGAAAAAAATTATAAAATTTAGTGGTGAATTGGTGATGACATCATGCACATGGGAACGAGGCTATCATCTAGGCGCCATTTTTGTCACATTGGCACACGACATCTTACACAGAAATCGGACTGGCGATGGTTGTATAATTTCCACTTTTTTGAAAGCTACTGGAGTTACTTGACAGAGTCTTAGTGAACATAAACATCTCATTTGCGAAGTGGATATCTGAGCCATCAGGAGAAGTTGCTGTACTTTGTCGAAAATCAGATCACATTTGAATGTTGTTGTTGTTCTGAAAATGACAGGTCAGTTACGTAATTTTTTCGAACGTTCTCTGTTTTGGCCGAAGGCCGAAGGTCAAGTTCACTGTGAACCCCAAAATCATGAAATTGTTAAAAATCATGATTTCTTTTATCCATTGATACATCGAGGAATGTCGATGTGTCGTGCATCAAAAGTTGGATCAAGGTAACAAGGTCATTGTGACCCCAAAATCAGGAAATCATTAAAAATAAGTTTTCTTTGCCAGTAGATACATTAGAGGGACATGATGTGTTACATACCAATATGTGGTCAAAGGTCAAGGTCACTGTGACCATAAAATCAAGAAATCATTAAAATTGTCATATGCCTTTCGAAGACGAGATCGTGTAATGAAGTGTTGCGCTCTGTCCATTCATTCATTAACAGTTGTTTCCATGCGATATCTCTGGTTTCAAGACATGGATTGGTACCAAACTTTGGGTATACCTTACTCGCTTGGCATAGAGGAACCATATTCATGTTGAGATCAATTTGTCAAAGTTCAAGGTCACAGTCCTCCAAAACTTAATCAAGTTTAGCTGACTGTATGTGTTAGGTTGAAATATTCAGAGTAGTCTCACCCACATGTATATGGCATTTGTACTATGGAGTTTGATAAATGTAAGAAACAGCTACATTTAGTTAAACTGTAGTGAAATAAAAACCATACGTTTACTAATTTAACAGGGAGAGGGGTCCTTTATGAACTTTATACCTGTTCATTAACAAGTTCAACAAGTTCATGACTTTCTTCACAATTTCTCCTTTCATGAAAAATTTTCTCGCCAGAAAGGAATCCATTTGAAGGAAAACTACTATTTTCTTGTGTTTGTCTATTGTCGGTTTCAGTGTGGGATATGCGAGCTCTCAGCTCTTGTTTTAATGTCACCTAGTTGCCAAGAGTTAAGCCAATTTTAGTTTATCATTCAATATAAGATGTGATATATAGTTTTGCTAGCTACCAATTGAAATCAAGACCATGAAACAACCTTTCGGACCAGTGTAATTCATGATATACGGGCGTATATTGAAGCCCCGTGGGCTCTTGTTATAGATTGTCCTTTAATTAACTGTTAAATGCTGGTCTGATCACTTTACATATTCTTCAGTTAAATCGATTAATGAACACAAGTATACATAGTTTACATGTACAGATGTGACTTTTCATGATCAACTATTGCCAGGGCACATAATATCTGCCGTGACACTTAAAGGAAATACAGTATATTTTCGACAGATCTTAACCGATTTTCATGCCGGATACCCCTAAATTTTCAGAATGTCTAGCTTTATTCACTTTCTAGATTAAGAGATATTTCAAATTACAAGCGTCTAGTCCGTCATCCATAATTCAGCCGTCGTCCATTAGAGAATATCCGTGTCCATAATCCAAAGACCTATTCCATATTCCACATAACAGTATTAGCACCAAATTCAAAAAGACAATCATAGTATACATAAACATAGGCTTGTTTCCTGCAAGAGTGAAGCGGTCAACAGTTTTCAATGATGCCGGCAAGACATCATGATGTTCCAAAAATATCAAATCCGTATCGCTGATTCGTATTCTTAATCCATAATTCGTTGTAAATTCGTCATCTAAAGAATGATGTATCTCAGCCACGCTTTGATTGTGACTGTTAATATGAGTACCATGAGGATCTTGAAGTACATGGGTTCATACGGCCCCTAGCCCCGGGTTAAGCGGGATTAGACACAGGCTGCACATCCACAACTCAATTTCAGGGGTTTTACCTGAAATCCAGGGATAATTTCCTGAAATTCAGATATATCATCCATGAATTAAAGCCAAATTACCTGAATTTGTGTTTTTACGTACCTGAATGGGGTCGGGAACTTACTAATCAGGGTGATAATTTTGCCTGAATCTCAGGAAAAAATTTTTCATTCAGGGATCTTTTTTTCTGAAATTCAAGATATTATCCCTGATTTTCAGTTAAAATCACGATGTGCAGCGTGATCTATTCAGGATTATTCCCCGAATATTTCTGAGAGTGTAATCGTTGTAAAGTCGTTATCTAGAGAATGATGTATCTCAGTCACGCTTTGGTAGTGACTGTTCATATGAGCACCATAAGGATCTTGAAGTACATGGGCTCATACGCCCGTAGCCCAGGGTTAAGCGGGATTAGACACAAGTTACGAAACGTAGCGCCATAGATCTTGCACGCTACGTTCGTATTTTTTTTTTCAGCATGCGATATGTATCGCCAAATTTGAGAAACTTTGAGTGGAGGCGTTTGATGGAATAGCCCTGTTTTATAAGTTTCTGTAACAATGTTTTGTGACGTTGATTAAAATCGTCACATTTAACACAGGATCTAGCAAATGCTACTAAGCGAGATATGTATACGCCATATGCAGGTCCCACTGGAATATTACTGTCCAGGAAGGGATAGTTTACGATGTCGAAATTATAATCATCTCTTTTGTCATAAAGTCGACGAGAGAGAATGCCCTCTTCATTTTTATAGAGATATAGATCTAAATATGATGTGCCTGTAGGGCTGTCTGTAGTTTCCTTCAAATCCAGTGAAGGTTGATATATATCCTTCACTGCGTCATTTATATAGCGATTATCCACAGCGAGAAGATCGTCTATATAGCGTTTGGTGAATGACAAGGATCAGGCTTTGAATGGATCGGTTTTTGAAAGCGCCTGCATATAGTTATATTCATAAGAGAACAGATACAGGTCAGCCAACAGGGGTGCACAATTAGTACCCATTGGAATACATATATGCTGCTGATATATTGTGTTGCCAAATTTCACATAAATATTTTTAATGAGAAATTCAAGCAACTCTATAAACAAAGAAACGTCCCATTAATGATATATCTTGTATGTAGTAGAGCTAAAGAATGCTTTATGGCTTCCGACATTACTATATCTGCGATCAGTTTTCTTGAACACAGATACTATTAATGAACTTACACGGTCAATAAGGTCCTGATGAGGGATTGTATTATAGAGGGTCGAGAAATCCCATGTGGACACATGTCTGTACGGTATGTGACCTTTAGAATCAAGTTCTTCCGTAAGACATTTTGAGTTTTCCAATATCCACATACATTCAACGCCAGAGTTCTTAGAAATAGTGGCGCAATACCTTTCCCAAAATGCTTTTACCTCCTGAAGGGCCCTGGTCAATAGGGTTGAAAGAAGCTTGGTGGTGCAGCTTCTAGAACCAGCTATGAATCTAGCTTTGTATGGTGATAATGTTCAAGACATTTTTGCCCTCCAAGGTGGCATTGCACTGTTTCGTACTAAAACCCAGATGTAGGGGTCACACAGTGGAAATTCTCCCCAACAGACATGCAAAATTGAAAATGCCATTTTCAGATGGTATTGTTATGAATTCAGCCTAAAGGTTGAGAGAAAATGAGAATTAATAAATTCAGAAAAAAATTATAAAATTTAGTGGTGAATTGGTGATGACATCATGCACATGGGAACGAGGCTATCATCTAGGCGCCATTTTTGTCACATTGGCACACGACATCTTACACAGAAATCGGACTGGCGATGGTTGTATAATTTCCACTTTTTTGAAAGCTACTGGAGTTACTTGACAGAGTCTTAGTGAACATAAACATCTCATTTGCGAAGTGGATATCTGAGCCATCAGGAGAAGTTGCTGTACTTTGTCGAAAATCAGATCACATTTGAATGTTGTTGTTGTTCTGAAAATGACAGGTCAGTTACGTAATTTTTTCGAACGTTCTCTGTTTTGGCCGAAGGCCGAAGGTCAAGTTCACTGTGAACCCCAAAATCATGAAATTGTTAAAAATCATGATTTCTTTTATCCATTGATACATCGAGGAATGTCGATGTGTCGTGCATCAAAAGTTGGATCAAGGTAACAAGGTCATTGTGACCCCAAAATCAGGAAATCATTAAAAATAAGTTTTCTTTGCCAGTAGATACATTAGAGGGACATGATGTGTTACATACCAATATGTGGTCAAAGGTCAAGGTCACTGTGACCATAAAATCAAGAAATCATTAAAATTGTCATATGCCTTTCGAAGACGAGATCGTGTAATGAAGTGTTGCGCTCTGTCCATTCATTCATTAACAGTTGTTTCCATGCGATATCTCTGGTTTCAAGACATGGATTGGTACCAAACTTTGGGTATACCTTACTCGCTTGGCATAGAGGAACCATATTCATGTTGAGATCAATTTGTCAAAGTTCAAGGTCACAGTCCTCCAAAACTTAATCAAGTTTAGCTGACTGTATGTGTTAGGTTGAAATATTCAGAGTAGTCTCACCCACATGTATATGGCATTTGTACTATGGAGTTTGATAAATGTAAGAAACAGCTACATTTAGTTAAACTGTAGTGAAATAAAAACCATACGTTTACTAATTTAACAGGGAGAGGGGTCCTTTATGAACTTTATACCTGTTCATTAACAAGTTCAACAAGTTCATGACTTTCTTCACAATTTCTCCTTTCATGAAAAATTTTCTCGCCAGAAAGGAATCCATTTGAAGGAAAACTACTATTTTCTTGTGTTTGTCTATTGTCGGTTTCAGTGTGGGATATGCGAGCTCTCAGCTCTTGTTTTAATGTCACCTAGTTGCCAAGAGTTAAGCCAATTTTAGTTTATCATTCAATATAAGATGTGATATATAGTTTTGCTAGCTACCAATTGAAATCAAGACCATGAAACAACCTTTCGGACCAGTGTAATTCATGATATACGGGCGTATATTGAAGCCCCGTGGGCTCTTGTTATAGATTGTCCTTTAATTAACTGTTAAATGCTGGTCTGATCACTTTACATATTCTTCAGTTAAATCGATTAATGAACACAAGTATACATAGTTTACATGTACAGATGTGACTTTTCATGATCAACTATTGCCAGGGCACATAATATCTGCCGTGACACTTAAAGGAAATACAGTATATTTTCGACAGATCTTAACCGATTTTCATGCCGGATACCCCTAAATTTTCAGAATGTCTAGCTTTATTCACTTTCTAGATTAAGAGATATTTCA
>JAVTVY010034377.1:0-14853 GCA_036873755.1 Hanleya hanleyi
GTCCGGTCTCTACTGTCATCCTGCTGGATGCTGGAGTCCCAAGTCTGTTCCGGAGTCCGAATCCGCATTTCGGATTAGAGATGACTTGATCCCCGTGTCCTATTCCGGTGTCCGGGTCCGTGTTGACTTGGACTTGGAAGGAACCTCAGTCTGGAACTAGGCTTGTCCACTGTAGACTGGATGTCTCGCTCCCAAAGAACGGGTTTAGTCGAGTCCGACTAACCGCTTTCTCCGAGATTTGGATTCCCTTGATCACGATCTCGGGTGTAGATGGAGTTCGAGATTATCCGATGAAGAGTAGGATTCGGCTCTAGAAGACTGAGGATGATCGTCAGATGAAGTGTCGGGACTTGGAGTAGACCTCACGTAAGGACTGACTTCTTCGACGAAAACTTGACACAGAGTGACGCTGATCTTCTATATCATCAGGGTCGACCGTCTACAATCAGGTGAGTAAAGACTTGAAGCTTGGGAAGGATGAAAGGATGACTAGTGGTTTGAAGGTGAGGCTGAGAACCATCAATTCCGACTAACGAGGTTGCCCCTGCCCCGGTCGGAAGATTCCCTCTTTACCTTGGAACTGTCCTCTCTTGTAAGGGTGAAGACTACTCGGAGCATCTAGCTTGGGTTGCCCAAGTTCTGACAGGAAGACCGTCCGAGGCGATCTCCTCTGTTAGAATTTGCCTTTGCCTTGTCTTTACCGGAAAGGCGTTGTGCCAGTGCCCCGATCATCCGTCATGTCTTGTCATCACTGATGGTGGCCATGGCAGTCGGAAATAGCTCTGTCGAGTGGGTAACTTGACGCCAGTAGTTGTTGAGGTAGATCTGTGTTGACGGGAGTCCAAACCCTGATTCGGGGACACTATCCCGTACTGTGAGCTTGAAGGAGCCCTGTTTCTGTCTGACGTCAGGGTCCTGTATCAACTTGATGTAGCTGTAAGGAGCCAATCGGTATATGAAGTAACACTATGTTGGGTTAACATCATGTTCTGTACCACACAAACTTGTCTTGCTTGAAGTCCAACTGTCGGTGCCTTGGTACATCCCAGAAGTCCGTCTAAATCCCGGTCCAACTTCAGAGACTTGAAGGTAGATGATCTCCATACAGGACGAAGGTCTTGTAGGGTCAGGTTTCCGGAATGCAGGTTCCCTGAATGACTCCGGCGATGGTGCGCATGTCACAGAATCGTCTTCTTCAGAAGGCTTGTCCAATCCGTAAAGCGATGTCGCTGTTAGCCGTCTTCGCTTGCGGGGTGGATCATCTGACTGCTTATCTAGCCATCATGCGGTCTAGTCATCTGTGGAAACCAGGACTCAGCGTTGCCATCTAGGCTTCAAATGATAGCTTCTCATTCTCCTCTGTTTCCGCTTCTTGACTGGAGAAACGGACGTTGCTGGAGGATGACGGGATCGTCTCGTGTCACAGACATCTGATGATGAAATGCCGGCAGTGGCAGGAAGCTGTACTGCTGGAAGGTGACTGCGTCCCGTAACAGCACTTGACTCCAAAGGAACTTGAAAAGATAAGTCTTGATCTTTAAGTCCGAGTCCGGATCCGGAATGCTGATCCTTGAGTCCGGTCTCTGCTCTGGTAATCCCGATAACTGTAAGGTGGTCTCCGGCTCCAAAGTTGAAGTTGGAAGTTGACTCTCGGAGCTCTATACAAGTCCGTTCCAGATGGTCGGGATTCTGTCTGTGTAGAGTCGTGACCCGTAGTCCCGTCGGGGTCCAGGGCCGTGATGTCTCGGTATTCCGGCGCCCTGTATAGGGTCGTGATGTGCCGGGGTGCCGTCGCTCTAGAAGTCTCGATGCTGTGTGTAGGGCCGTGACTTCTCGGAGTCCCGATGTTCTGTGTTGGCCGTGAAGTCTCGGAGTCCCGGTGTTCTGTAAAGGCCGTGCCCTTCAGGGTCCGGGTCCATGTCTCTGACTTCCTCGAAGATGAGTGATGATCCCGATCTGTGCTCCGAACTGTAGTGTTGTTCACTGCTCCGTGATACGGCACTACGCCGAGGTCTCTATTCTCTCGACCTGCGGAGACGTGGATGAACGGGAGCTGACTATGTCTTCTCCGATGAAGCAAAATCTTCAGAGAATTCTTCGGTCTTCGGGAATGCGGCTTGAATCCACCGCTGTACCATTGAAATTCCGGCGTAGACGAAAAAAGCTGAAATCCCGGTATCGTTGTGATGAACGGCTGTGTTCCCGGGATCTTCATGCTGTAGTACGGGTCCGAGCTGTCTCCGGAACCGTGGTGTAAAGTCCGTTCTAAGTAATCCGTACTGTGTAAGTCCGTGACTTCTATGTGCGGCTACACGGTGTTCTGGATAAGTCCGTTCCCAATAGGTCCGTGAACTGCTTGCACCGGGGTACAGCTTCGAACTCTGGATCTGTCCATGTTGCGGTCCCGACGGTTCACCAGTAGTCGGGTCTGCGCATCGGTATCGGAGTACCGTGCATCGGTATCGGAGTACCGTCGATCTGTATAGTGTTGATCTCTCGGTATCCCGGTAGTCCCTATAGGCTCTCGGCTTGACGGGGTCTCGGAGTTCTGCATCGGGCCGTGATTCCTCGGAGCCATGGTCCCGTATGCTGGTCTAAAGTCCGTGACTTCTTAGATGTGGACTCTCGGTGAGATGTAACCCCTCGGCGTACTGGATAAGTCCGTTCTACATAGGTCCGTGCCGTCTCCTGCTCCAGGGTACGGCTCCGGACTGCAGCCCCGTCTCTGGAAGAAAACTCTCGCTCCGATGGTCGGGTCCGAGGTGCTTGGTGTCGGAGTCCCGGCGCTCTGTATAGGGCCGTGACTTCTCGGGATCCCGGTGCTCCATGTAGGTCCGTGGCTTATGGGACTCTCGGTGCTCTGCATAAGGCCGTGATGTCTCGGAGCCGTGGTCCCGGTGAGCTGTGTAGGGCCGTGCTGTATTGGAGCTGAGGTCACGCTCCGGCGATCAAGTCTGTGACTTAGACTTCTCTTGGTAGTCCCAGTCTCTCTGGACTGTTGACTTGTCCACTGTACCAGCATGTGGTTCCGTGGTACGGCTTTTCGCCGGGTCCCGGCTCTTCACCGGGTCCCGGTCAGAAGACTTGTCTTTCTTGAGCTGCGGAAGCTTGGATGAACGGGAACTGTCATCCCAGGACTGTCCCTGATCCGTGGCTGTAACGGGGCTTCCCAGTAGACTCCGTGGGACCGTCTTCCCTGGTGAACCTGAAGTAGACCGTGGGGCCGTGACTTGAGCCGAACTGGTCTGTACTTTAGCTTGTGGCGACTCCATAGGCTGTACGACTGTACCGCTGGGTTGAATACACGGGCTTGCAGTCGATAAAGGTGAGTCCTCGTTCAGCGCTAAGTCGTTGAAGAGGGCCTGATTAGCCTCTAGTTTTTCGGCTGGACCTTCCCTCTGGTCGCCGGCCGCCTTCAGGGGTTGACAGAGTCGCACTGCAGCATAGCTAATCCAGGTCACGTCGTCCCAGCCTGCACATTCCGCACATGTAACCTGCCTGAGGCAGATCTGTGCCCTGCATTAACAAGCGTTCTGAGAACCCCAATATCTCGCCTTGCGGGGTCATCCGCCAAAGGTGCAGCAGTATTGAAAGCATACATGTAGAGCAAACAATAAGGTCTGGAATAGGTGATGTGGTACAGACAATAATGTCTGGAATAGATTAACTGGTACAGACAATAACATCAGTCCCATGAAGGATTACTGGCAAAAGTTAATCCCATGTAGGATGGATAGGTCAGTGCTGTCGGATTACTGGTACATAGTTCAGTCCCATGTGAGATTACTGCTGGATAGGCCAGTCCTGTGTAGGATTACTTACCACTGGGTGGACCAGTCCCATATTATTACTGATGGATAGTCACCTGTGGGATTACTGTTGGATAGTCCAGTCCCAAGTGGGATTACTGCTGGATAGTCCAGTCCCAAGTGGGATTACTGCTGGATAGGCCAGTCCTGTCTGGGATTACTGCTGGATAGATGAGTCTCGTATGGGATTAATGCTGGATAGGACAGTCCCGTGTGGGATTACTGCTGCATACGGCAATCCTGTGTGGGATTATGGCTGAGGAGGCCAGTCCCGTGCGGGATTACTGCTGGATAGGCTAAACCTGTGTGGGATTACTGCTGCAAATTGCAATCCAGTGTCATATTACATCTGGATAGGTCAGTCCCATGAGAGATTACTGCTGCATAAGCCAGTCCTGTGTGGAATTACTGCTGGATAGGCCAGTCCCATGTTGGATTACTTCAGGATAGGCCAGTCCAGTCTGGGATTACTGCTGAATATGTCAGTCCCGTGTGGCATTACTGCTGGATAGGCCAGTGCCATTGAGATTACTGCTGGATAGGTCAGTCCCAAATTGGATTACTGCTGGATAGACCAGTTCGGTCTGGGATTACTGCTGGATAGTTGATTTCCGTTTGGGATTACAGCTGGATAGGTCAGTCCCGTATGGCAATACTGCTGGATAGGCTAATGCCATTTGGGATTACTGCTGGATAGGTCAGTCCCGTGTGGGATTACTGCGGGAGAGCTGTGACCTAGGAAAACATGAAACATGGCCACCAAGTTTTATAATCATCCCACGAAAGGTTCAACAAACTTTCCATATACAGATCTACCTGTAAATTTTTGTCCAACAAAAACCTTATCAATGGAAAGATACAAAGTCTAAACTGCAATAATTAGGAAAAAAATTCATATTTAATGTCATATTTCTTAAATAGCACATGCACATCTTGAATCACATTGAACTTGGGTAGCAAGTGTCAAACTCATCCAATGAAAGCTGACAGCTTCAGAAAACTTTCCGTGTACATGTATGTACATGTGCATTATTATTGGCAGATTAAGACAAAACCCTCAAAAGTTGAACAAAAATTAATATTTCATCTCCTAAATATCACAGGTACATCTTTTAATCATACGAAACATGTGTACCAAGTTTCATAATCATTCAACGACAGCTGACAACTGCAGCAAACTGTGGTGCACAGATGTACATGTGCACTTCAGCTAAACGCAAAACTCAATCATTTGCCATAATTTGGAGAAAAATTAATATTTCATCTCAAAAATAGCACAAGTAAATCCTCCAATCATAAGAAACATTTGTACCAAGTTTCGTAATCATCCAATGAGAGCTGACAACTGCAGCAAACTTATTATGTACATGCATATGTATACATGTAGAGGCCTACATGTACAATTTACCTAAACAGAAAACTCTTCATTTGCCATAATTTGGAGAAAATTAATATTTCTTCTCAAAAATAGACAGGTACTGACAACTGAAGCAAACTTACCATGTAGATGTATATGTATACATGTAGAGGCCTACATGTACAATTTACCTAAACAGAAAACTCTTCATTGCCATAATTTTGAGAAAAATTAATATTTCTTCTCAAAAATAGCACAGGTACATCCTCTTATCATAAGAAACATGTGTACCAAGTTTCATAATCATCCAATGACAGCTGACAACTGGAGCAAAGTTACCATGTAGATGTATATGTATACATGTAGAGGCCTACATGTACAATTTACCTAAACAGAAAACTCTTCATTTGCCATAATTTTGAGAAAAATTAATATTTCTTCTCAAAAATAGCACAGGTACATCCTCTTAATCATAAGAAACATGTGTACCAAGTTTCATAATCATCCAATGACAGCTGACAACTGCAAGAAACTTTCCAAGTACAGATGTACATGTGCACTTCAGCTAAACGCAAAACTCATTCATAGGGATTTTAACATTAGAGTACCCCAGGGGTAGTACCCCCAGGTGGCATACCCACCCCCCATATTTTTCATATTTTTTTTATATTTTTTCTAATTTTTCTAGATTTTTTTTTAACTTGCTAAACCAAAAACCCATTCATTTCCAGGCAGGGGACACCGACACCGACACCGACGACGACATCCTCTTTCCCGCTCTCACAATATCTCCCCTTTACTTCGTAAGGCGAGATAAAAACGGAAAAATGGAAAATTTAATCTCGAGATGGCTAGCACAATCTGCCACATGTTTACTCACTTTGAGATGACGTAATCTAGGTGTTTCTATTTGTTGTCGGTGTACGCGAGTCCGTGATTTCAGACGGTCCCCTGTTTGGCCTATATATGGAGCGCCACATCCGTTACAAGTCAGAACATACAAAAGATTTCGAGAATCACAGTTCATATTATGTTTAATTTTGAACTGTTTGTTAGTTTTCCGAAAGAGATATGAACTGCCAATAGTGAGATTTAGACAACATTTACATCGTACGTCTCCGCATTTTGATGTTGTATATACTTGATCGGGATTTAACTGATGCTTAGCTTTTGTAAGTAATTTCTTTAAGTTGGGGCCTTGTCGTTTTGCATTTATGAATTTAACTCCATTAAAGGCTTTCTTCAGTCGATCATTTGACCCAAGAATGGTTAAGTTATTTCTAACAATGGGGAAAAAGTTGTCGTTATTAGGATTGTGCGTATTAATGAAAGTCAGCACCTTTGTTGTTGATTGATTCTTTCTTGGATTTCTTAACGTGTCGATATCTATTGAGAGGGCTTTAGAAAATCCATTCTCTATGACTCCATCAGGATAATCTCTTTCAAGTAGGAACTGTTTCAACTCGCCCAACCGCTTAATACGCAAGTCTGGTTTTGTTACTATTGTGCAATTCTTCTGGCAAGATTGAACGGCACTTGGTTCTTAACATGCCGCGAATGACATGATTTGTATGACAGATATTGTTTCGTGTCTGTTGGTTTATAAAAAATATCATTAACAATTTGATCATTTTCTCTTTTAAGAAGAATGTCCAGAAAAGAAATTTCATCCTTATTTGTTTCTAAAGTAAATTGAATATTAGGGTCCAGACTGTTTAGGAGATTATGAAACTCCATAATGGTGCCATATTTGCTTTTGAATATTAGAAAACAGTCATCTAAAAACCGTTTGAAGGATGTTTTAATTTCTTCTCTGACATCCGCTCCGTATTTCCGCTCAATTTCACTGTATAACTGTGTTTCCAGATAGCCCAATACTAAAGTCGCGTAGGTGGGGGTATATATATATATATATATATATATATATTTCGATGTAACAACACGGTAGATATGGCGACTTTGGGAACATTAGATTCGCTTTTGTTCAAGGTGTCATATTTTAGTCTAAATAAACAAATCCATACTAAAGTGTATGCGAAAAGTGAAAAACAGACGAAACCCCCAATTCAAAACTTCAATCGACGCTGTTTTATGTCACTTTAGACTGTGAGTGTTAACAAAATCAAAACTGGGAATTTTCTCTAAACAAAACACAGCTTATTATGCTGTTAAGTTACACAAAATGATTTTTGACTTTACTAACACCGTTAGTGAGCGTGTCGTGGCCGAGTGGTTAGCATGTTTGACCCGGAGTGCTACAGCTAGCGTGGGTTCGCGCCTCGCCAGTGACCGCTTACATATATACTCGCCTATTCACAAGGCGCTGGACTGATCCGGTGTCCAGGGTAAAATGGACCGATGGTGGAATTAGTTGCTACTCTAGACCTTCGCCAGCGGAGGCACTTGGGGAATAAGGTACTTGGGTGTCTTTCAGTGACCGCTATATAAATTCACTCACAGTAGTACATCGCATACACCGCTAGGAAGCTCACATGGTTAGACTATCACAGCACTTTAAGGATGGTAGTTCGTCCAAATTGTAGAATTGTATTAATGTACTTTCAGGATAGTAGTTAGTCCAATTGTAGAATTGTATAATAAATATTCACTTCACAGCACGATAGTCGAACTATAATAAATGTTGAGTGGTTCCAATTGATTGTATAATAATACATGTGTACTCGGTAAGGAGGTGCTCCTAGATGAAAAGGAGGGATTTCCGGAACAACAACAACAACATTAGCGCATTTACATAGCGGGCGACATGACGTCTGGAGAGAAAAACGCGTCGAAATAGCCAGCGTTCAACTTCTAATACGTGTCGCCTGCAAGAAATGCCGCCGCAACTGACACGTATTGTGAGTACTGCAGCATTGAGTAACATGAGCTTTTCAGCTGTTGTTTTTATACAGATTTCGCCCAAACTTGTGTGAACAAATAGGCTGCATATAATTTTTATCATTCTGCGAGAACTTACTTCCACGCCATCCATAGGTGAGTTCGTAATCAACAAGATAAACAGGCAATATATACTGAACAGATCTATTATTTTGCCAACTTTAGCGTTTTACACAAGGAATATGCGATCATGTTAGACTCGAGTAGTATACAAAGCGTAAATTGATAGAATAGCGCCTCACTGCGCATGCGCAGAACCTTGTGTGACGTCATAAGTGTGCGCAGAAAAAAAATGGGGCGGTATTGGGGCGGTGTGCGCATGCGTGATGTATGGGAGGTGGGTACAAGATGGCCGCCATGTGGGAGGTGGGTACAAGATGGCCGCCATGTGGGAGGTGGGTACAAGATGGCCGCCATGTGGGAGGTGGGTACAAGATGGCCGCCATGTGGGAGGTGGGTACAAGATGGCCACCATGTGGGAGGTGGGTACAAGATGGCCGCCATGTGGATGGCCGCGAGTGTCATGATGTGGGAGGTGGGTACAAGATGGCCGCCATGTGGGAGGTGGGTACAAGATGGCCGCCAGTGTCATGATGTGGGAGGTGGGTACAAGATGGCCGCCATGTGGGAGGTGGGTACAAGATGGCCGCCAGTGTCATGATGTGGGAGGTGGGTACAAGATGGCCGCCAGTGTCAGTCAGTGCAAGATGTGGGAGGTGGGTACAAGATGGCCGCCAGTGTCAGTCAGTGCAAGATGTGGGAGGTGGGTACAAGATGGCCGCGAGTAGTAAAATGTATAAAAGGAGTCGATTTTTAGGGAAAGGGTGTATTCAATCTGACTTACCTGACCTGACTTGATCAGCCAGCCAGCCAGCCCGCCAACCAGTCCTCCTGCCTGCCTAGCCGCTTGTAATAAGACTTTTACACCGTAGCAGTTGCTCACCAGCCTGGAGCCCATAGTCATGGCGTCATCATCATATTTAGAGAGGCTTGCAAAGTACCGTGTTCGTCTTATTGATGAGATGCAGCGTGTAGAAGAAATATGTTATATCCTTATGGATGGAAACATACTCCTCCAACAGCGTGTCGACGAAATCATGGCGGAGAAAACTTCTTCAGCCCAAAACACAGCCCTCATCGATGGTGTACTGCACTTACTTAGCCCCTATGCATTTCTAGCCTTCGTGGCGGGGTTGAAGATCACGGGAAATGACGAACTAGCGGATCTACTTGAAGCCGACGTTATACAAGATGAAGATATCTTAGCTACCACTACCGAACAGCGTACTACAGCTAGCAAACGTGCGTACACTACCCCAGAGGCGAGTACTACACCGGCCAAACGCGTTTCACGCTCCAAACGCCCCCGACTAACACCGTTAGTTATACCTGAGTCAGTAGTTGTACCCCAGCAAGTGCCTGTGAAACAAGAGGTAGAACTTCCTCTGTCTGTCCAGGAGATTAATAATCTGATCCAGCAAGCTTACCAGGCAGCTCACAGGGACATTTGGGAGCTCTCACCTTATTTGACAGTGAGTGTGAAAGACGCAGAATTGCATTTGAATGCGGCGGGTTTTGGTGACAAACCCGGTAAGCATATTACCCTGAACTTAGAGAGCTGGCAAAAACTGCAGGCCCTTGATTACGCCATCGATGCAGTTATTCGCGACGACGGGCGTGATGAAGCGAAATTTCATGTGGGTGACGACATTTATGTGAGCTGTGCATATTACAACGATGAGCTGCTCGTTCATATTCGTAAATGGCGTATGCAGTTAGATACGCAACAGCTCGTACCTTGTCCTCAGGGTGTCACTTTCAAATTAACAGCCTGGCGGAAGTTACAGAGTCTCGCAAGTTCCATTGGTTCAGCTCTGGTCTACCAGGTGTCTCACTATATTTACCTCAAGTACATCGATACAGTCTTGCAGCTCATCAGACCTAAAATTCCACAGGACACTCCAGTACCGTCATACGCAATGATCACTGAAGCACTGGAGGCCGTGACGGAGACGGAAATTGCCCTGGGAGTTGAAGCGGCTTGCCTGTCCAAAATTCCACGTGAAGAAATTATAACATACATTTACGTGCACCAAGGCCGGAAAGCTGATGATGAATTCAAACGAGTCTTGATGGCGAACTATTGAGAACAAGTGTTGAACAGAACATTTATTACCATACACCTTCATTCAAGTGGCTTGAGAGCATATAATTGTTATTAAAATTTCATTTTGACTGTTAATTGTATTAAAAACATTCAATATTCATATATAATTGTATTAAATTCAATACCCTTGTGAATACGTTCATTCTATTTGTGTTAATAAAGTAGAAAATTACAAAAAAATGCTTAGTGTTCATTCTTTTGTTCCCTAGTTCCAATACGTGTATTTTCATACCTTTAGGCCGTCGCGCATGCGCACAATCACCCTAATTCAATCTTCCACCCAGTGCATCAGATAGCCCTTCTCCTTACCTTCAATTTGATACCTCACTCGACCCCATTGGCTCATTTTTAAAACAATTTTTTGCTATAGGGTGATAATTTACACCCTTCACTGCCGCGCATGCGCAGAATGCCGATATTTCAATCCCATACCCAGTGCATCAGATAGCCCTTCTCCTCACCTTCAATTTGATACCTCACTCGACCCCATTGGCCCATTTTAAAAACAATTTTTTTTTTGCTATAGGGTGATAATTACACCCTTTTTTTTTCGCTAATTTCACTAATTTCAATTTTTAATTGTTAAAAAAACATAGAAAATGAAAAAGATTTTTTTTGGCTTCATGAATCTTTTTTCTCTTTTTTATTAAGTTTTAAAAAAAAAAAAAAAATTTGGCTTCCATTTCCCTTTCCCTCCCCCCCTCCCCCCTCCCCCTTTTTCCGTTTTTCAATATTTAATTGTTAAAAAATTGAAAAAATTGAAATTTTTTTCTTGGGGCATAACAATGATGGGGTCTGATGTTAATTTTTGTGCAAAGTTAGAAGTTCCTCTTCCGGGGAAGATGGTTGGCCCTGAAAAGGGCCGTTAGTGTTACTCCACCACCACACTTAGGCACGGTAGATTTTCTTTATTCCTGCTACATGTTTCCGACAAATTGGACATTTTATTTTGAGATGGTTCTCGCCGGCCTCAGTGCAATGGCACATGTCTCCTACACACGTCAGTGTCACCCAACAATCGGCACATAGACATAAATGACCGCATGGTAAAACAGCAAACTGGCTTTCGTCATCTGTACATATGCTACAGCGTGATATTTTCTGCTCTTTATCCAGTTGTTCGTATTGTCTGTCAAGCTCCTTGTCCCTTTTAATCGCGTCTTCTTTCAGTTCATTAATCAAGTTGTTCAGGTGGGTTACCTGGGCTTTACACCCAGAGCATTGTTGTGGTGGAGTTTCGGCGGTAGTTGAAATCATTGGAATTTCACCAGGCGTTGTCGTGGGCCCACGTCTACTATTTAACCATGGCAGTTCATCTTGTAGTTCCTCATCAGTTGAGTCATTATCAGGTTCTTGTAGGGTTTCCATCGTGCCTATTTCTGCGTCATGTGCATCCCTTAGTCTTTCCAATTGGCCATTTTCTTCGACAGTTCGCCGGAGTTGTTCTAATTCTTCTGTACTGCGTGTTAAGATGGATGTTTCGTTTTCCAATGCCCTTTGAAAACTGGTGGTTACCCTCATTCCATCATTTTCCAGAACGCTAACCAGCTCTGGGTATTGTGTAGCTGCATTTCTCGGGTCCCTAACGGGATGCTGTGTAAACAGCTCACGTCTTGTTGAATTCATGATTGTATGGGTGAATAACTGTTACAATATACACGTATTTATACTTTTAGTGGTCTGTGGGAGGTGGGACAAGATGGCCGCGAGTGTAAGATGTGGGAGGTGGGACAAGATGGCCGCGAGTGTCATGATGTGGGAGGTGGGACAAGATGGCCGCCAAGTGTCAGTGAGTACAAGATATGCATGGCCGCCAAGTGTGCTTTGTTATCATTGTTCAAGCATAAAAATTTCTTATTTTTTCCATAAATCCGTTACAATTTTCTCGGAATTATGATAACACTAATCCATAGTGTACACGTATTTTTTTTAGCCAGGAAAATTAAATTATTTTCCAATGTACCTGGGTTTTACACTACCGTACACTAACTTTATGATTTTTAAAATGCCTAAAATTAATAAAAATAATCCTCTATTCTAGTGTTAGGTTGTTAAATTTTAAATATAACACTAATGAATGACCTGAGTTTAACTTGTAATAAAATTTACAGGTGTCCTGACATTGATTGTAAAATGAAAAGCTGTTTATAATTGTTAAACAAACACACATATATTTTTTCTTCAGCAGCGTAGCACACGATACAACCAGTGTGTTTTCGCTGCGCATGCGCGCGTGTCTTACACTATAAATACCACATTTTTTTAATTATTCACAATTAATCTCTGAGTGCTCAGTCATGGATTTATCCTTGGCGCAACT
Source organism: Hanleya hanleyi (assembly GCA_036873755.1). Lineage (NCBI taxonomy): Eukaryota > Metazoa > Mollusca > Polyplacophora > Lepidopleurida > Hanleyidae > Hanleya > Hanleya hanleyi. Next base: position 12,552 of record JAVTVY010034377.1, read on the forward strand.
CATGGATATTGACAACACATCAGATTTGTTCACAAATCATGATAATCAAGTACAACGCCTCGACAGTATCATGAATTTGGTACACGATGAATCCCGATTAGATGATAGAATCACCCCCTTAGTCGCACCTGAACCCCAGAACTACCCTGCACCAACTCATTGTGAACATCCTCCAGTCTGAAATAATGCCAACAGAAAACTCAGAGTCAATTTAAATATTTATTTGTATTGAGCAAATTACAAGAATTTCGAAGAGAAAAGAGCCGAAATAATGTCTGTCTGTCCTGGAAATCAGCTGATCAGCAATAAATCGACATCTCCGTGATCTTCAAGGAGATTTTGACATTAGGTTTTACCCGCTTTTATCACAAATCATTATAAAGAAATTGTCACACCCGGTGAACTCCTGAAACCCACATCCTACCCGAGAGTTTGGTAAGATATTCCATTCATTCGTTACCGTTCCCCGTGGAGTAGAATTTCATCCATCAGCTTTCACTGTCGTGGTGCCAAACACAAAAATTGACAAATTATACGGACTGCCACGATAAGCGTTCCGTACTGCACATGTCCGATAAAATCCCTCCAGTCGTTACAGAATGTTGATTCCACAAAACCTGTTCGGTGGCCTACATTATCGTTCAATCGCTGATCATAAAGGCTGCGTTCATTCTCACCAGAACTGTAGGCCTATACACTTCGAAATCTGTGAAAGAATATCAATTTTCACGTTTCCTGTCGGATATCACACAAATTGATGCGTCCGCTGGAACACAGCACACTCCCTCGATTTCAGTCTACGCGTGACATGCAGGCGATGCATGATGCAGATCACATTATTCATCTCAGCGGATACCGAAATGGAACAAAGTTCCGTTATACACTGCAACAGAGAATGTTCTCCAGCTCAGAAAACACAAAATGGCTACTGAACACCAAAATTTCCCCGGATAATAAAGTCGTTCAAACCACAGCGCCATCTATTCGCTTTGGTGCAAGGGAGACAACTCGGACTAGACCAATTCGAAGATCATGTCCGCTATATTTAGCCTGAATGGGTATAGGGGTGATCGGGTTTTTTTTTATGGCTTTTACTATGAGCTATGAGGTTGATCATGTAGAATACGATGGAAAAAAATTTGAAAGTACCGCGTAGGCTTGTATATAGATCCATATAGATCCATATAGACCCATATACACTCATATACTGGGATATTGGTATGTATCAATCCATACGGGGTGGACATGTTGGAGCACTAGTGGCCCGATGGGGTAGAGTGAGGTCTTATTTTAAAGCTCTCGAGGAAATAAATAAATAAATAAATAAATAAATAAATAATAAAAAAAATCAAAAAAATCGGCGAGTAGTAGACGAAGGGAAAATTGGAAAGTATTGACCATGCCCCAGAATACTTCATATGCATATCACGGCCTTAAGGCCTATGTAAGATGTAATCTACATCACAGTTTAGTAGTATAAAAAGCGCAATTCACCTTGTCCCTTCCAAAGAAAATAAAATCGGCTCTATTTTACAGGAGTATATACGCAGGTGACGTGGGTTGTCACGTCACTTCCGGGTTTTCACTAAACACTACCTCCAAACATACAAGAGTTGCAATGTTCAACCGCCGGGGTGTTTTCCCGCCCCAGCGCCCCGGCCGCAGCGCGCGCGCGTTCTCCGGAAGTGCGCGTCATTCCCGGTAGTGCGCGCGCGCGCGCGCGGACGCGGGTGAAAAGGTCAAAGGGTGACCTCCAGGTCAGACGGTCCAATGTCCAATGAGACAATGTTGCGGTATCGCTATAGTCAGAGCTTGAGCACAAAAAAAGGGGGATTCTAGATGAACCTGGGAAAGTTGGGCAGTTCCATGTGGACCAATCAGCGGTCGAGAAAAAGAGCCAATCAGCGGTCGAGAAAAAGAACCAATCAGCGATCGAACAATCAGCCAATCGAATTGGGGTATTCACGGTGTGCTTTCGCTGACGTCCGCGCCTACATCTGGGTTCTTGTACACCCGGGTAATGTTTTTCTGGACATGGATGGGTTACCTTTGGCTCCATTCTAGGCCACTGATTGGCCAATAGAACTTATAGTCATAATCTATACGTGTTGGACGAGTCTCTTCACTCACCGTATACACGTACCTCAATGAAATGCCCGCTCCAAACCTAGACCAAAAAACACGTACTTGGTCTGTAGGCTGATTTCATTGGCTCTCTATTTTTACTATAGTGCTCTCGCATTCTAACCTTGATGGGTTACCTAGCACTGATAGTCATAATCGATACGTGTTGGACGAGTCT
>JAVTVY010034378.1:0-15246 GCA_036873755.1 Hanleya hanleyi
AAATTACCATACTTTGACCCATTGACCTAGAAAACAATTGGTCAATCTTCCCATTTCCAATAGACTTGCGACCACATGCATGTGTGATGTCGATTTAGTGAACCTAGTCATAGTTCTTGAAATATGGTGATAACGAGAAAGCGGAGATGTACGGATGGCACACAGACAGACGTACATGACGACGACAATACCCTAAGGCCAATTTTGGCTGAAGGGTAAATATCAGTCAGTAATTATGAATTGTTCACACTATCTCAGATCAAATTCTCGGATGAATAATGCTAGTTCCGTGTGGAAATGAATCTCCAGGATCATCATAAATCCAGTGAATTTATGGTAACAATATTTGGTGAAGTATCCTTTTTTCTCATTCCATTGTTGTTCACTTGGGCGACAACTTCCACTGGATCTTGGTACTGGGTGCCGGGTCGTCTCCCTTCTCTGGTATCTGAAATACACAAACATGCTTCGTTGTTATCTTTCAATAGTTAATCATTTCATGAACAGTCAACAATTGACTTTGTAAATGGCCAGAGATGATGGGTCGTCCAGCTTTTAGAGCCTCCATTTGATGTCCGTGTTGTATACTGAAACTTACTAGTCTCTGAAGGGCCTACTATATTGGTACAAAAACACCCAATGATGAATTTCCAAACCAATATTCTCATATTTTTGGAAAAGGCGGAGTATCTTCATTCATTTTCAATACAAGTTTGAAACTGTCGAAACTACCAAAATCTGGAAGACAACAGAGCAGTTTGTATACCGAGTCGAGTTGCTCTCATTAAATAAATGAATCATCATCAAGTGTTCACTGCTCACAGGGCAGACAACAATCAATGATGAGACATTTAACTCGCATCTTGTCAAAGAATATTGCTACAATATATGTTTCAGAAGGAAGCAGATGTTGACCAGAAACGGAAGTCTTCCTTGTTTCGACCTAAGCTAACCAATGTAATTTATTTCAGCATGCCAAGGCATGCTTAGTGGTTTTTAGCCAGACCTGTGTCAAATTATACAATTGTTACTCTACACTTGATGGATGAACATATTACATTTTGATGGGTTGATAATTTGAATCCTGTCCACCTGAACTATAACAATCCAAAGATTTAACTGAATTTCTAATAAGCAATGGCGAATCTTAGCCATTTCATCTGGAACACTTCAACATTTTCACTCCACAATTCACTTACACAATAGAAAATGAACAGCAGACTGAATAACAACTTGAAGCAGGAAATAATTCCAAATCTGCGAACAAAACTACAGAAAACTGAACTAACATAATTCCAGGAAACAAGTGATAAATGATTCAAACACAGCAAAATGAACAACAAATGTAAACAAAAGTACAATCTGCTCCAATGAAAGTGTTTTCACTTTTACAGTCCGAAGAAACCATACAGAGCACAGAGGGTTAAACTCCCAATCACCTTTTTACAGTCCTTGACCTTCTGTTCCTTTCCTGAGCATAAAAGAATGTTCATTTCAAGAGCAAGAATCAGTATCAAGTTTAGATGGGCTCAAGTGTTTGTGGCTAAAGTGTTGTTGCAAGCAAACATCATTTCATCTATGAAATATACATTTTGCAGTATGTATTCTCCATATCCGTTATTCCTCAAAAAGTATCATTTTATAGGGATCCTCCTTCCTCTATTTGCATGTTATATAAACATGATAAATGGGGTGGTGACTTCACCAACAAATGATTCAATTGGATATGGTCTCTCCACAGAGAAGAAATAGTAAACATTTATAAACAATGTTTCTATTTATTAACAAATCAAACCTGTTTCAATTCTATGCCTAATTAATCTCCGTCAGGAAGATATACAACGTAGAAAACGGAAGTTAAACTCAAAAGTTAGCTCCCCTTGCGGAGAATCGTCCGCCAGGGGAACTCCCATCCACTCCAGCAGGATTACTATAAAGGGTCTGCACAAACCATTATCGTCCTCTTTTCTCATAATAATAACCGAGACCAGTAGTGTTTGAGGCCGGCATGAGGGGACGGAGGGAGGGACAATCAAATTGAAACAGGTTTGATTTGTTAATAAATAGAAACATTGTTTATAAATGTTTACTTTTTATGTCACAAATAAACCTGTTTCAATTCTATGCCATAGTACCAACATATGGAGGAGGGAATCTCGGCCTTGTGGTAACTCCCATAGCAGACTAGTAATCGCTGGATTGACACAGACATGGATATCAAATCGAGACATTAACTCCACAAATTAACTCTGGCCGTAGTTGCATAGAGTAATTGGAGAAACTGATACAGTTTACTTATCTTCAGATTGTCTCCATCCATGAAGCTGTGCTCGTGGTGTGGTACAGCAATCCAACCAAGATTATTCCTCGTGTGCCTTCGGCCGCTTAGATAGGTCCTCTTGGTAGGCACTGTATGATACTGCAATGGTACTCTCTAACCCAAGCGTTGAACATACAGGGCGATACTTGGTCTGACCATAAGTATTCTGAGGGACACTCCAACTTAGAGGGCCACCAAGACCACACCACTCTCAGTAACAAGCACCCTCAGGACAATTCACCATTCTAGGAGAGATGAGAAGAACACGCTGGAATTGTCGTGCAAGTTCGCTGGATCCCGAAGCTCGTCGTCAACCCTCTGTACTTGCATCACTAATGTTGACCCTAGGCCTGGAGCAGGTGTTCTTTTGGGAAGACTGGCCAGGGACCCAGCTGAGAGATCTAGAAGGAAGTCAGTTTCTGAAAGACACAAGCAAAGTGCTGTTAAGGTAAAGTTTTTATTACTCACCATAGTGTCAGGCCTTTATAATGCTGCTGCATTCCTGGCTGGCCATCTGACATATTTCTTCCTTCTAGCATGTAATGAATGGTGAAGATGATACAGCAAGTTGTCTGATTTGCTGCGATGATCCAAAATGCCGCCCCCCCCCCTTTTTTGAATTTTTTTACTTGACCACGAATTGGGCGGCTACCAGAGGCCCAAGTGTGGTCATACTATCTGAGTGAACTGACATATCTCTCAGATAGAAGTTGGTGAACGTGGAGTTCGTCGTCCAGGCACAAGACTGGACAATGTCATGGAGGGACAAGTTCTTCCATAAAGGCCAAGATGAAGCTATGGCCCGGATCTCATGAGAAGAAGCGTTAGACAACAGTGGAGGGGCTTCAATGGCCAGTTGATAAGACCACTTAATGGTTTTACTCAGCCATGCGGCAATGGTATTTTTTGTAATGTCACACTTGGCAGAAGGGCGAAGAGACAGAAACAATAGGCGCCGAGAGCCGCGAACGGAGTCAGTACGTGTAAGATAGTGACGTATGGCTCGAACGGGACATAGCAGAAGATCGTTCTCAAGACCATGTACAAAGTCTGATAACGCAGGAATGGAGTACGAGCGTTGAGCGCACGGACCTGAACGAACAGATTCATTTTTGGCGATAAATTCAGGAATGGGCCGAAAAGAAATGCAGGACCAATCCGCTGTCCAGGTCATGGACGATCTTTCAAGAGCGTGGAGTTCAGACACTCTGGAGGCCAAAGTGAACGCCGCCAAGAAGGCCGTCTTATAAGACACAGCTTTAATAGACGCGGACCCCAAGGGTTCAAAGGGTGGATGAATCAGAGCACACAGAACCACACCGATATCCCACTTCGGTAACAGTTGGCGAGTACGACGCGACTGTAAGGCGAAGGCGCGAATTAGCGCAGATATGTTATCATTAAGGCTAATGTCAGTACCCGAAGTAAGCCGTAATACCCTAGCCAAAGCAGATCGATACCCCTCGATGGTGGTGATTTGAAACTTCTTATCCCGGTGGAGGTGAAGGAGGAAGTCCGCTACTAGGGAAACAGAGGCAGTGTTGGGATCGGCATCATGTTGTCGGCACCAGGAGACGAAATAGGCCCATTTCGCCTGATAGAGCTGCGATGTGGAGGATCGGTTGGCTGAAACCATCGTCCGTGCAACCTCTGCTGAAAATCCTTGGAGAGAGAGTGCACTCTGGATAGTCTGCAAACGTGTAGGTTGAGCCACCGCGGGTTGTGATGGAGAATCCCGTGCGGTTGACATAACAGGCTGGGCCAAACTGGGAGACATCGTGGTGGGGCAGTGAGGAGCGGAACCAGGATCGGAAACCACTGTCGACGAGGCCACCACGGAACTACTAGCAGAATGATGCAGTCGTGTTGAGAGATCTTTTGAAGAACCTCCAGAATCAGGGCCATTGGTGGGTAGGCATAAGCTAGGAAGTTGTCCCAGTTGATAGATAGAGCGTCGATGGCGAAGGCTTGAGGGTCCAGAATCGGACTGACGAACAGGGCTAACTGGGCGTTGTTCCTTGTCGCAAACAAATCGATCAAAGGTGGTTCCCAAATGTTGCAAATTTGCTTGAACACCTCTCGATGAAGTTGCCACTCTGTCTGAAGGACGGTGTCCGGCCTGGACAAGCTGTCCGCTAAAACATTGAGACGACCAGGAACATGGCGAGCATGGATGTGACAATGATGACTGCGCGCCCAGTCGTACAGATTCCACACCAGATGAAACATTGATAGAGATCGGGTGGTACCCATCTTGTTGATGTGGGCAATAACCGTGGAGTTGTCCGTCGCGATGAGAAGAGACGAGTTCGTGAGGTGTACACTCCAATGTCGAACCGCTAAAATGACAGCCTTCATCTCCAGGAGGTTGATGTGAAGTTTGGCATCCAAAGTCGACCATCTGCCGGACACTTCCAAGTCGTCCAGATGGGCACCCCAACCGGTCTCCGAAGCATCGGTATAAAGATGGTGAACCGGAACCGGAAAACGGAATGGAACTCCCTGCATGACGTTGAGGCGGGACTGCCACCAAATCAGATGTGGATGTAGAGACGTCAAAACCGGAACCGCAGGATTTAGGGATGGCGTCAGAAGAAAGGGGTACAGATGATACTGTAGAGGTCGAACTTGAAGACGGCCGTAATGAGTAAGACCCTGAGTGGAAGTCAGCAAACCCACCAGACTTTGCCACTGCTGCCGAGTCTGTGACGTTGATGACAAAAACTTTCGAATTAGTAGTTGAATTTTGTCCCAACGGTCCTCTGGCGGATACACCAGTTGTAGTCGTGTATTGAAAACTGCTCCGATGTAACGGCGAACCTGTGCCGGAACTAACTCTGACTTGAGAGGGTGAGGTATGAACCCCAGGTGACGTAACACCAGTAACGTGAACCGGACCTGGGCGTTGAGAAGGGATTCGTCCGCCGCCCACAGAAGTATGTCGTCGATGTAGACTTCTATCTGAATCCCTCGTAAGTGAAGAAAAACCATAACCGGAGTGGTAATCCGGGTAAATAACCAAGGAGCGATGTTGACCCCGAAAGGGAGAACCTGCCATTCGAAGCGTCGATCGTTGATCATGAAGCGTAGGTAACGGCGATGGCGTGGATGAATTGGAATGTGAAGATACGCATCCTGGAGATCGATTGAGGCCAGCCAATCCTGGAGATGTACACGGGCCCGAATCGATGTCACAGAAGGCATCTTGAAATGAGGTGGAGAGATGAGGTGAAGCTTGTTCAAAACCTTTAAGTCGATCACCATGCGCATCTGGTCTGAGTCCTTCTTTGGAACCAGAAAGACGTGGCTGTAAAATCCCACACTGTCTTCGGCCCGTGGTAATTCTCTTACTGCTCCCTTGTCCATGAGCGTAGTGACCGAAGATAGGAGCGTCTGTAAATGATCTACAGGAACTGGCAGACGAGAGGGACGAGGCCAAACGATGAGTTTGGGCAAAGACTGGAAATTGAAAAGAAAACCTTCTTTTAAAACTTTGATAATCCAGACGTCGTTGGTGATGAGCCGCCAATTCTCGTGGAAGACTTGTAGACGCCCGCCCACGACCTGATGAGAGAATGAGCGGAAGGCAGGAAGTTGAAAATCTACGGGATGAACAGGCACGGGATAGTCATTTACTGGGACGTCCACTTCGTTTGGTAGATTTACCCCGAAAGGAACGACGTCCACGACTTTGTGGAGGTCTGTCAATTCCGCGAAAATTACTCCGAGGGGCCGCTTCTTGTTGAGTGGTAGTAGAAGAAGAAGTACGACCCCGTCTAGACTTACGGTCAGTGGCGACACCCGGACGACGAGCTACTGCAGCAATAAGGCGAGATGTCCGTTCTTCCCGAACTGAAGGCATAACCGACTCAATGGCCTCGTTGAAGATGAACTTAGATGCCAAAGGTTGATGAATTAGTTGATTTTTAACCAACAAAGGAACATCCGGTTTGAGTACTTTAAGTAAGGAATCTCGTTGAGCCTTAAGAAGCGAAACGTAGGAAAACGAACCAGCATGGATGACTCGACGATTAGTCTGTATGAGCGTGTCCAAAAATCCACGCAAATAAGCTACACGGCCCGGAGACAAGCAGGCCGACCCATCATCACGAAGTAAGGTAGGGTCCAAAGCAATACGAGACGTCGCTAACAGAAACCAATCTGCGGTGGATGAAGCACGTTGTATTTCCTGCAGCATTTCCATAACATTACCCATAGCTTTGGAAGGGACCGAATAAGGTGTCGACGGGGACACCTTAGAAATGTTACTCAAATCCCGATCTCGTTTAGGTGGTTTGTTGGGCAATACGTCATCATGTATGTCAAAACGAGGCCGCAACAAAGGTTTATGGAACTTGTTGTCGTCCTCTAATTGTCGCTCAAACTTTACTAAAAGATCCTTCCAGGCCGGTGATGGCGCACACGAAGGACGAAATGTAGATGTTGAAGGCGTAGAAGCTAAATATGCCGCCGTCGAACCTTCCGTATGTGATGGTAACTCAACGGAAGCCCGCGGCATGTCCGGTAACAATGACAAAAGCGCCTCCATTTTATCAGCATTATTCATGTTATGCGTAGATTCCGGCTTTTCTACAGAAGAGGTGGAATTATCATCAGACTCGTCATCTGAACTCGACGAGACTGGCAAAGTCGGACGAGAAATACGACTCCGGCGAGAAGTAGGCACGTTATGGACGACCACCTGATCAAGGAAAGGAGTCCGGGAGTGATGAACGTGACGGTCTAGATCCGAAGGCGATATCGCAATTCGTGGTAGACGGACTGGAGACACCGGAGAATGTAGAGTCGAAGTACGTGAACGGTGAGCCGTAGAACGGGAAGGCCGACCTGTAGTATCTCCATCACCCGTAAAGCGAGAATCACGAAGCGGTGAACGAGATTTCCGAGTAGGAGATGGAGAACCACCGACATGTGATAACAAGGGATGTGGTGTAATAGATCGAGGCGGGAACACAGCAATCTGAACTGGAGAGCGAGAGCGTGAACGGCTTCGATGCGTACGTGAGCGTTGAGAAGAAACATGAACCCGACGATGTGAAGAATTTCGATCTAGCAAAGTCGGAGAATCCAAATCCGCAATCTGAACCGAGAAGGGAAGGACCGAATGACCGACCATAGTACGCGAAGCTGATTTAGACGTACGTTTTTCTTTAACACGTAAAGGAGAAATCGACACCCGGCGACGTTTACTCCGTTTACCTGTAGCGGAATGTAAACCAATAGACAAAGGAGAGGTCGATATAACATGGGCCTCCACTGCATTCCTTTGTTCCGCGAGAACAATAGAATGCTCAGAGGTGGCAGGTTTAGGACGGGAAGTCTTTGTTGGTGTAGACAATGAAACCGGTCTGGCTGCTGCCATAGACAGGCCTGTACATGTAAGGCTGTCTAAAACCTGCGTTTTTCTCAGACTCAAAACTTTCCCACTAGGAGGAATATTTACAGAGGTGGGAGAGTTTTGATTACTATGAACTACATTTAAACCAATGCCAACAATGTCTTCGTTGGCTTCCATGTCATTGACAAGGGCAATCTCTAACACGCGTCTGTCGACCTCCGAAATCATCGGGTCGTCAGAAGCCTGCAGAAGGTGAGCTCGTCTAGCCTGAGCATAATTCGCCCACGCTAGCGAGTCCCATGATACACACTCGGCACATGAACTGCGCCGGTAACATAATTCTTTGCATAAAAAACAAACCGTGTGGGCGTCCAAACCGGACCAGGTTTTCCCACACGTAGTACAATTTGAAACTGGAATCTCAGACATGATTTATGAAAGAAATTCCAACCAAAGAAAGAATCTTTGAACTCAAGAAAGAAAACAAGTCAATCTCGTATAAGGATACTGCGGGTCGTTAACAACAACAACCCAGGTTGTATAAAACACTTCTTCCTGTGATGTGCACTGCGTGAGGTACAACAGAGAAAAGAGGACGATAATGGTTTGTGCAGACCCTTTATAGTAATCCTGCTGGAGTGGATGGGAGTTCCCCTGGCGGACGATTCTCCGCAAGGGGATCTAACTTTTGAGTTTAACTTCCGTTTTTCCTGACGGAGATTAATTAGGCATAGAATTGAAACAGGTTTATTTGTGACATAAAATGAGTTTTTCCAAGTTTTTACGGCCCACCCACAAGTTGATATTGAGTTTTTGAATGTTTTTACAACCCTAACAATTAAGATATGAACAAATAGTTTCTGTAGTACTAAGGTGAGCTATCTAATGTGATTTGGACAATGGTCATCTGAATGACAAAAAAACACATGTTCTGTATTGTAACTTGCTCACTTATTTTAATAGATTTCATTTGTTTGGACCTCGTGTTTGTAGCAACACCAACAGCAGTAAGAGATCACAAACTATCATAAACATTCAAAGATAATTATCATATAACGCTTGCAAGAGACGCTATAAAATCCTTACATCATCAGCGGATTTTCACGTAAGATGTAGCAGCTGTCAAGCAGAATGATGTCTTGAACTCAGACTTCTACTTTACGTCATCGCATGGTTGCCGTCAAACTTCAGAACAAAGGAACTGCAGGGGTAGAATTTCGCAAAATTTTGCGAGAATCCAGTTGGATTCTTAGTGGCTTAGTTTGCGAGAATCCAAATTTGCGGAACCAAGCATTTCGTGACCAGTTGCCATTTTCACTAGTGCTAGTTACTGCACAACTAGATGTAAACTTCTCAATGGGAAAAATTGAAATCGCCTCATTTATTCTGAGGAGGGTGGTTAGCACACCTATAGCACAAATTAGTTCAGGCGAGTGATTATCTCCATTGATGAGCAGTATTCAACCTAAACATGTTTGGTAAGTGGTAAGTATATACTCTTAATTTTATTTCATTTGTATCTTTGTATTGCATATGAAACAAATATTGGAATTGTCTGCATTGCAAAAAAAAATAATAATCATAAAAAAAATAAATAAATAAAAATCTGGCCACCTGCTGCATTCCCTGACAAGCAGTAAATCAACAATTGTTATTAATGAACCTTTATATAAAGGCTAGGCTATGGATTTATATGAGATACGCAAAAACATTTAAAAAAATAAGGAAATTCCAGATATTTTTGTACCACAATTTCTCATTTTATACCATGATGGTTTTTACAGTGAAAGATAAAAATTACCAACAAAAATTCAAGACTCACGGACATAAACAAGAAATGCAATGCCGTTAAAGTTAAAATCTAGACCTCAAATAAACCGACTTCTGAAGAAATGCATGTTCTCAACGTAAAGTGCTAGACCGCGTTGTTGTTGTTGTTGTTCATGACGGGTATCATACACGCAATGTCTCGGCCGTAGCAACGATCCATTTTTATTTTCATAAATTTCCTACCGCTTGATTCTACTTTGCCCGATGTTCTGTCTTAGGGAAAATTGTTTGTCATTCTAATTATGAACGAATCCGAATCAAATTCATCTGCTAAATGATATCCAAAATGTCCCAGGACCAGGTTTCATTTTCACCCTCGTGTACTTTTCGTCTACAGACCGCCAGCTAGCATTCAATTCCTTCATATAGACTGTTTTCGTCTGTTGGGTTTAACGTAGGTAGCTGCGCTCCAGCAGCCGAGCGAAGGAGAATACACTCATGCCTTCGGCGCCAGTCGGGAACCATTACAGAGAGCATTCGAGGCTCCCAAAACATAATCGAGCAAAGGTCTCCGAGGTTTAGTTAGCGCATTACGTCAGCAAAATCTGAATCCGTTTGTGTACGTTTCGCAGAACTCGCAAATTGTCGAAGGATCGGCGATGATTTTCACATCACTGAAATAATTTGCACCATTTCGAGTATTGAGTTTTCGTCAAAAACATTGAGTATTTCTTGTCCAAAACGTACACTTTTGAGTTTTTTGCTGTCTATATTCAGTTTTTGACATTTTTTTTCTACCGTTTAACGGTAGTAAAAACGGACGTCTATGAATCCCTGATATAGCCCTCACGTGTATGAGGAAAAGAAAACTTATTGTCAGGCATTTTTCTAACTGACATTACAGATCACTTCCCGATATTCCATATATTAAAAACAGTTCTAAGTTGTAAACCAGCCCAACAAAATATAACATACCGTAAAAACACCCCAGCGCAAAAATACTTATTTCTACATAGAATTCGTGAAACAGACTGGAGCCACTTTGATGAACATTGTAATGATCCTAATATTTTACTGAATGATTTCCTCTCTCAATTTAGCCCCATTTATGATGAATGTTTCCCCTTGACCACTTTTACTATTTCTAAAGATTATTTCTAAAGATTATTAAACCTTGGATAACCTATGGAATTTTGAAATCTATACATGAAAAAAATAGACTTTACCGACTACACCTTGTTACTCAGGATGGCACCATTCGCAAACAATATAGAGATTACAGAAACAAATTAAATCACACCATTCGAATTTCTAGAAAACAATATTTTGAACAAAAATGTAATGAAAGTAATCTGGATATTAGAGGAACATGGAAGGTATTAAACCAACTGATGAATAAAAACAAATCCAAGCAAACCCCCGAATCATTTTTCCTACGAAGTAGGCTACAGATCGCAAATTGTCCGGTAATGAGTGAGTCAGTCAGTCCATCCGAATCCTTTCGTCGGCAAAATAAGGAGAACCGTTGACATTAGAACCTTGATTTTTGGCATGAATGTGCATTAGGGCATTGTTACGAGCAAGTTCTGAGTTGACCGAATTCTGATTAAAACTTGATTTATAAATTTTTTTTTTATTATTTATTGATGGCTCAGCGAGTACACTGTCATGCCCATCGGGAAGCCTTGGCTGTATGTTTCACTGTATACACAGTGGTGGGATATGCCATCCGTAATTGTTTTTATGAAATAGGAAATGCTAATTTTCCTCATTGTTAGTGCATTTATCTACACCGCTATGCCAGCCTTAATACACACAATTCAGTATATTGTTATAGATACATGTAAACTGTGGCCTTTAACGTGTATCCTATTTCACATCCAAACATTTCATCACTGACCACAGCAGGCTTCAAATTCAGGTCGGATTACCCACTGATGGTGAAATATCCTACATCAACCAATTAAGTCAGCCTGCATGGTGCAGTAACCCAGCAGAAGAAAGAAAGATGTGGTATCATCCTTCAGATTAGTCTGTGTGAGCGACAATGATAACAGTTTACTGAGGGCGAAACAAAGCCATGACGGCATGTTTAAAGGGTCTTCTTTTGGTAGAATTTAACTAGATAAAGTAACTTTGATCATGATGTGGAAATATGATAACTTGAGTTTTTTTGTACCTCTTGAATATTGACTAGGCCTATATATCACACTTGGATATAATTTAAACAAAAAATTACATGTGTAAACAAAATATGTCTAAATTTTTCTTGTCATTTCAAATCTTGATCCATTTTGATTCCTTGATTAGGGGATACAGAATCACTGCCACGGAGTGTGTTGGTGTGTCACAGCAATGCAATTCCGATTCACACAACGAAGCTGAGGTGGTTTAACGTTTATCAATGAAGAAAATCACCGATCAACCGCCATAGAATATAATGTGAAACAAGAAAACCGGAATAGTACATTCATCAGATTGCCGATACCCAAAATGTGTTGTCTCATATATCTAGATAACAACGTGATGTAGAGACGCTATTTATTCGTCTTTGTACCGGTTATGCTCAGGAGAATGACATAGAATCATTATTATCTTGTGCAGAGAAGGTGTTGGTCTTGAGTTGAACTACCGTAAACTACATAAATGCAACCTTTCTACTATAGTACTATATATAAAAATATGTTGTATTGTTGGGAAAATAATGTGATTCAAAACGTTGTTTGATCCTGGACAAGGGCACTGAAAACCAATAAAGAGATGTAAATGTATTTCCACACGTAAAGCTTGAAATCTACTGAACCTTTATTATTCAATGTTTCCTTTAGTTAAAATGAAGGCGCATTAGAAGACTGTTACCAACAAGTTCTGAGCTGACCTACTGAAAATTCCTGGTGATTTTTGATGAAAATCACTGGCGATTCTGACTTGGGTGGTGCCCATCTTAATATAGGCAGGATTTCAACTGGGGGTGGGGATTTCCAAGAGTTGAGTTCGCGTTCGAGTCCTAATGCCTACTCTACTTCGTAGGTCCTGTGACGTTAGTCACACTGCTCATGTATATAAATGGCGAGACAATAACAGACAACCAAACTATAGCTAACAAATTTAATGAATATTCCTACGAAGTAGGCTACAGATCGCAAATTGTCCGGTAATGAGTCAGTCAGTCCATCCAAATCCTTTCGTCGGCAAAATAAGGAGAAACGTTGACATTAGAACCTTGATTTTTGGCATAAACGTGCATTAGGGCATTGTTACCAGCAAGTTCTGATCTGAAATAATTCTGATTAAAATTAGATTTATAATTAACACTTCAGTATATTGTTATAGATACATACCATCGATGTGGCCTGTAACAAAACTGACTGGGCCTGGATAAAGTATCATGTTCCTTTTATGACCATGAAGCCAGGGGACCTCCTTATCAGTGGATTTAAAAGTCATTAAGGCTTGTCACTTGTCACAAATAGTCCCAGCTTTTCCCTGGCAAGGAGATAACACCAACCAGCTGTGTGTGTTGGGTGACTGGCTCAGTGAGAGGTCCTAAACTTTGCAGAGTAAAAATCATGTAGGCTGTACTGTCTGAATGAAGACAGCCTAGCAGAATTAGTTAAAGCTATCTCAGCATTCATGTAGTTTAAGCCTCTAGTTAATGCTTGTTCCTACGAAGTAGGCTACAGATCGCAAATTGTCCGGTAATGAGTCAGTCAGTCAGTCAGTCAGTCAGTCAGTCCATCCAAATTCTTTCGTCGGCAAAATAAGGAGAACCGTTGACATTAGAACCTTGATTTTTGGCATAAACGTGCATTAGGGCATTGTTACCAGCAAGTTCTGATCTGAAATAATTCTGATTAAAATTAGATTTATAATTAACACTTCAGTATATTGTTATAGATATATGTAAACTGTAGCCTTTAACGTGTATCCTATTTCACATCCAAACACTTCATCATTGACCACATCAGCCTTTTAATTCAGGTCAAATTAACCACTGCTGCTAAAAATACCCTGTCATTGATCCACTTTCCACTGTAGTATGCCACATGGCCCTATTACTGAGGTTAATCTTAACGTGCATCTGGGACAATTCCATAATTGCCCGACAGCATATACCCTCAAACAATCAGCGCTGTTTGCATAACTTAAATTGTTAAACCATATCATTGAAATAATATAGCAGAAAACATTGATGTGAGTTATGATATGTACACTATGACCAAAGACATGTTCATAATGTGCTAATCGGATAGTTAGGACAATCATTACTTTGCATCAGAGAGTGTGTGACTTGGATTCAAGGGTTAAAACTTTGGAGGGAAATACAATTTTGACAGCAGAAATATGACCCCGCCATTTGCTGATTAGAGGGTAGGCTAAATGGACCCTTTTCAATGCAGTATTTCTTGGCATGGATGTGAAAATATGAGGACATACTTTGGGGGTTTTTTGTACCTCTTGAATATTGACTATATATCACACTTGGATATAATTTGAACAAAAAATTACATGTGTAAACAAAATATGTCTAAATTTCTCTTGTCATTTCAAATCTTGATCCATTTTGATTCCTTGATTAGAGGATACAGAATCACTGCCACGGAGTGTGTTGGTGTGTCACAGCAATGCAATTCCGATTCACACAACGAAGCTGAGGTGGTTTAACGTTTACCAATGAAGAAAATCACCGATCAACCGCCATAGAATATAATGTGAAACAAGAAAACCGGAATAGTACATTCATCAGATTGCCGATGCCCAAAATGTGTTTTCTCATATATCTAGATAACAACGTGATGTAGAGACGCTATTTATTCGTCTTTGTACCGGTTATGCTCAGGAGAATGACATAGAATCATTATTATCTTGTGCAGAGAAGGTGTTGATCTTGAGTTGAATTACCGTAAACTACATAAATGCTACCTTTCTACTATAGTACTATATATAAAAATTTGCTGTATTGTTGGGAAAATAATGTGATTCAAAAAGTTGTTTTGATCCTGGACAAGGGCACTGAAAACCATTAAAGAGATGTAAATGTATTTTCACAAGTAAAGCTTGAAATCTACTGAACCTATATTATTCAATCTGTTTCCTTTAATTAAAACATGAAGCTGCGCTATCCAAACCCCTCGGCTCTGAACCCCAGCTATTATAATAAGGGTGTCTCTACCAATTGATTGGCTTGTGGGAAGAAATATTTACCCGTGGTATTGTAAGTGTACTTTCCTTGAAAAAAAAAAGTTTTCCTCCCCTTAAATTAATTTGTTTCTTGAATAAATTGAAAGAGCTGTATCGATGTCTCACCAAAACAACAGTACACATGGCTAGATAAATACAGTACATGTATACTAAATGGCACATGTATGTCATTTTCAAAACAGATTTGCAAGCATTCTTTGCATTGTCTAAGAGAATAAATGAATAAATCAGTCATCCAATCAATAAATAAATGTGATAGTATAAAAACATGATATAGAAATTATATGCAAACTTAACATAGGAATTAGTGGATTTTATTAGACAAGGGGCACAACTCTGCAAAATACTTTCTGACACGACTCATTTTCGATAGGCATCTAGTTCAGGTCAAGAGAAACAACTGTATCACGTTAGGATGTTGTATATGGAACGGTTCTGAAATTATCACAACAACAAATCATAAATGGATTTTTATTTGTAAAATGGGGCATAACTCTGCAAAATATTGTCCGAGATGACTCATTTTCGATAGGCTTCTAATTTACGTGAAGATAAATAGATGTAACAAGTTTGGTTGCCATGCATGAAATGGTTC
>JAVTVY010034379.1:0-13959 GCA_036873755.1 Hanleya hanleyi
TGACCTCTCGTATCTAACGAGACTAGTGTATTCATACTCAGTAACTCACAGCCAGGTGGTAGTACAATGACCTCTCGTATCTAACGAGACTAGTGTATTCATACTCAGTAACTCAGTCAGGTGGTAGTACAATGACCTCTCGTATCTAACGAGACACTGTCACATTGATAGCTAACCCTCGAAAGTACCTTAGCTTCACGCCTAATTAATGGCCAATTGACACACATCTGTGATTTGATCTACATGTCAGGGATGCTCAGTTCACGCAAAATTTCTCGACTGCATGAGATAATTACTGATACAGAAATAAAGTATTTAAAAATACTTCCCAAAGCAAGTTTCGTATCTAACATAGTCTTCGTTGTACCACACAAAATGTAGAATATTCTTAACTGCTTTTCAATATTGTATTTTCATTATTTGTGAATTTCTGCTGGCAGACCTAAGAACAATTGTTTTTGTGGATTTTTATTTATGTAGATATACGTGCATGTCAAACATGTTATGATGGGATTCTCCATGGCGCAAGGAACATTTTGACTTCACTATATCCAAGTAGAATACACCAAAGAAGAGACTCTTTCCTATTACACGACTTTCAAAGAATTGCCAATACATCAACCTCTTAAGCGTTACATTGTCTGACCAATTTCACGGACAAATGCAGTGGGAATTAACATGTCTTGACTGAGAATAAACATTCGACAATCAACAGAAAGACCACGTTCGTGTATAAGAATCGTATTAATGGACAAGAGCAGAATATTGCCTACGCTCATACTATTCAGCTTGTATCACTGACGTCCCTACTCTCCTTGTTAGGGGAGTAGGGACGTCAGTGATACAAGCTGTTTATCAGCGTAAATATTGCCGAACAAATTTTGGTTTGCGATGGACTGTACATTCGAAATTTTTTGTTGTTCTAAAAGTAATATGCTAATGTTGAAATTTCACGCTGTTGTAAGAATCGTTATAATTACATATATCGCATTCGATTAAGCAAAGATTGGTCAATCGGGATGCTTATCAAACACTTTGTTTTCTCTTTTGAAGTAGGAATTTGATAAATCATCAAGTTATAGTAGTATATAGAAATTTGACATGAACTATATAATACAGGGTGAGTCCAAAAATGTCCACGTGTTTTTTTTTATTCATCTAAAATTAACAAATTTTCGTGCATATGAAACAAGAGTCTCGAAATCGTACGTCAATCTTATTCCTCATATTTCGATCTTTAAAAACACGTTGAAACCTTTGAGGAGATATTGTCGACCATGTCGGTATTATGTACATTGTGATGATAAGGGCCGACGTGTCGACTCTTAGCATGGCAATGTAATATCAAAGGTCGACATTTCGACCCTTAACGTCGCATTGTGAGGATAAGAGCCGCATATCGACCCTTAACATCGCAGTGTACATAATACCGACATGGTCGAAAATAAGTCACATCTTAATCCCATAATTTTAACGCATATTCATGCCAGGCGCGAGACTGAGGGGCAGGTTCACGAACATGCGTTTTCTCACGGGAGCCAGCAAAGCCACCATCTTCGGCAGCTTACATGTACTTGCGCTAAAAATGCTAAAATTATTCTAACAACATTTTTTGCTCATTGTCTGGTAACTTATCTACCCTTGCAAAAATATTTGTACAGATTACACAAAAACGATGTATTATTCCGTTTGATTCATTTACAAATCAATTCCATAAAATAAGCTCGAGGGAATAACAATGAGGGTGAAAGCTAAATGATCAGATAAAGACGAAAAAAACATCAATTTTTTTCTAAACTTAGAACATCGAAGTTATTTAAAATAGGGAATAACGAGGATAGGAAACTGAAAATTTTAAATACTTAAACAAAAACAGACTAAATACTGGAGGCAAATAACACTTTTTATAAGAAAATTGCACACAAAGAAAGAGATATGCTCGATAGGCACATAATTTGCAGTCGACATTCATCTGAAACTTTAGACCAATTCAGAGAGAATCTATGCAAGGGGAGCTAACATTGAAGCTGAAACTGTGGCGGCTCTTGAAATTATCAAGAACGATCAAAGTCCTGGACCGCATGGTTACAAAGAAGAGTTTTTATTCTGGATTGCTCTCTCTGTAACATGAGAGCGAGGAATGTTTTTGACGGCAAAGCAAAACACTTGCTTAAAATCTGGCGACATAAATGACTACTAATTATTGCATCAACGGCTATTGCACAAAGAGTAAAATCAGTTTACCACATATAATTCAGGGGATCGAAAAGAATTTATGGCTGGAATTTTTTTCGGAGAAAATACAAGGCTGGTATATGATGTAATGCAATGTACAGATGATCATGTACCATTTATGTTAATGTTAATTCGACAAAGCGTTTGACTATAGGTGGACTGATCGTTTACATAAAAAACATGGGTAAATGGATGAATGTATTTTACAAAATAGGTGCAGACGTGTTTTACTTGCGGCTGTACATCTATATTCATATGAGTAACTTGCAAAAGGATATGTGACGTTTATATACGAAAAACTCCTTTGTGTGTGATGGTAATAACGCCGATTTTTTTTCCACTCCAAAACCTGCCATATAATATTTGTCTTGAAGTTTATATACTGAAATATCCCCTTCCAAAAAACTGAGATGTTCAGTTGCATAAAGCTGGAGATATGATTGATCAAAATGTGCTCCCGAGCTTATTTTGGTATTTCTGGGCATTTTCATGAAGGGTTTTCTCCTGTAGCAAAAATATGACACCTCAAATCAAAACTATTCGTGGCTCTTTCCAATAAAAAAAAATCCTAATATATTGTGTGACAAAATTATTCTGGTTTGAGGTGTCATATTTTTGCTATAATAAGAGAAAATCCTCACTGTAAATACCTCAAAAATACCAAATCAGGCCGAGGAGCACATTTTGATCAATCATATCTCCATTTTTATACAACGGAACATCGCAATTTCTTCGAGGCTGATATTTCAGTATGTAAACTTCTAGAAAAATCTGATTTGGCGGGTTTTGGATTGAAACAAAAATTTAGCGTGATTACCAGCACACACAAGGGAGTTATTCCCGTATTGTCGTCACATATCCTTTGAAGCATATAATTGATGGTTTTTTAATTTAGACATTGTTTTATTGTAACAATTTGCAAATTTTTCAGATTTAAATATGAATGTAGACAAAGCAAAATTTCCTTCAATAGGCTCACTTAGAAATCTAATATACCGGTAATGCTGAAAAACAAAATGGCATTTGGATTGGTTGCAAATCGGTTTCAAATTAGTTGGTCTGGTTTTCACACACAATCTAGCTGAACTTCCTGGATAAGGTGATGATGCGTAATATTCGCGTTTGCAATAATATCAACGGGTTCAGATGAGTGATATAAGTGTTTATCAAGAGGATGTTACAATAGGACAGATATGGGAATATCATTGAGTAATACAAGATGTAAAATGTTTTCTTATTCACCGACTCTCTTACATAATTGATAATTCCGGTGTTTCTCGCAACTTTTTTCAACAGTGAATTTAATGTGAGTAAATTTGAGGTAGTTGATCGTTTCAATCTCTTCCCTGGCTATGAGTCTGGATGGTTCCATTTTGTCTGGCTTGACTAACATTTAGTTTTTCTATATCTAACGACCAATTTAACTTGAAAATGATCCTAAGAGTTACTGAACAGTAACAAAAATAGGAGTTATATAGTAACTTTCTTGAATTTTCCATGAAACATTGAACCACATATTTTATACGGAACAGAGAATTTTGTGTCATTTTGAACCTATTTGTATAACTCTTGAGCATGCGATCATGCGTAAATTCAAATGACGGCCATATGGAGTGCCAGATAAGTGATATTTTCGTCATTTTTCTTGCTTTCTGCGAGGAAAAGTGGGCAAATATTATTTCATTTTACATCAGATTATTTTTTACCAATTTATCATAAGGTTTTTACGAAGAGATACGGTTTTACGAAATATGCGACATATGCCTTTTTTGAAAATGGCGTCACTGTTACGTCATCAAAGCGGCTCCTTTGGATTTATTTACTTTTCGTGGTAGAGCTTAATCCAAGGGTATAGTGTGGTTATTTTCAGCCCCTCTAGATGAAGGGTGAGAAAAATATTTATGGTAGGGGCGAAATGCATCCCCCTGAGGCTAGATACACCAGGAGACTCTAACGAACTGAAACGCATAGCTGAGGACTAACACCGCGGTAAAAGGAAAGATTGCCCTATAGAAATATCCGGGTCCTATCTAATCCAGCTAAGTAAGTTTTTCCTGATAGGCAACTCAGGTATGACATATTGATCTAAAGAGAAGCATAGAAAACATAAGAAATGGGACATTGATTCCTGGAACATTCATTTTCTTAAAAACCGGTGTAACATTTTCGCTTGCATTTTTGAAAAGCCTGTGTAGAGATAGCCTATTTAGAGATTTGAATGGAGTTGTTTTCTTTACCTGAAAATACCTTATTTACTGTTTTACATCCGCTGAAGCAGATGAATTCTGGGCTCGATACGGCAGATAATTATCTCCACGGTGACTGGAAAAGGGTAGGCGTGATATGTATTTAGTTTAGTTTGTTGATCAATTAATTAGTCACCTCGAACCAATTAAATATTAACTGGTTCCGTTGCATTTTCCAGTAGATCATGTAGATATTTGAATGAATGGCAGTTGTTTGCTTTGTCTTAATGTGACATATTTACTCTTTTAAAAGCCGATAATCAAGAGGAATGATGGGTGCGATATGGCTAGTAGCTATTCTCACAGAGACTGGACAAGGATCGGCGTAATATACATTATGTTTGATTTTTTCCTTAATTAATCATTTATCAGCGAGCAATTAAATATTTGCTGCATTTCTTGCCCATTAAGGGTTTTTTTCTGGTAAAGCTGTACACACTGTTAATATCCATATTTGTGTTATGAAATTACCAGATTCATGTACATTATATAGTTAGTGGTGTTATATATTCTCTTGCAGCCATTTCATAGGACGACAGATTAGAGAATTGTCAACCTCTAAAACTGCACATCTGTTATAAACTTGGTGCCAGTAAAGACATGTGTTTTAGTTGCAGCTGTACAGCTATATTCATATGTGTGACTTGCAACATTTGAAGCATGTATTGATGATTTCTAAAAGTAGACATTTTTATATTGAAACAATCTGCAAATTTTCACGTTTAAAAAAGAATGTAGACAAAGCAAAAATTGTTCGAATAGGCTAACTTCAATATATCGGTAATACTGAAAACAAAATGGCATTCGGATTGCTTACAAGTCGATTTCAAATTATTAGGACTGGTATTCACTCACAACCTGGCTAAAATGTTGGAGAGAATAAATTAAAGGCTGTTTCTTCTGCCATGAAAATATGGTCGAAACGTGGCCTCCAATAGAGAGAGTTGTTATTTCGAAAAGCTTGCAGTTGTCAAAACTATAACTATAACTATAAATTATCAAAGAGAATTTTGACAACCAATATCTTTGCCCAAAACAGTGATCTCTCTGTTAGTAGCAAGTGTACTTTCTGTAATAAAACCCCCGAGATAACCAACCACTTATTTTGGAAATGTGAACAAATAAAATCTATTTGACAACACACAGATCAATGGAACTCCCAATTTTGTTCAAGCCTACGAAAGTAATATTTGGACTTATGAACATAGAAATAAACCACTTGACTATGCTATGTCAGTGATAAAGTTTTCATTCTGAAGGCAGCTAACAAAATGCCAAGTTTCGAAAGTATTCAAAAAGATCTTAAATCATCATTATGAATTGGCAGTTTGCAGCCATGTTGTGTTGGGAAATGGTGAAAAATAATGTAAAAAAACTAGTACATTATTAATTATACAATTAATAAACTCGAGTACAAAAATACGTTGCTCAATTGTGTGATGTCTTCAATGCTTTTGCAGAACACTGTCAGAAGGATTGGGTTAACTTGACTTGGTATTTTAGGGTATAGATATGACGGATCCGAAGATTTTGGGTCAAATTCCATTTTGACACAAACATTTTGGGTACGTCACGTCTATGCCCCAAAATTCTGACAGTGAACAAGTAAAGCCGTATTTGCTATTTTATGCTCTGTATGTGTCCACTATATCAAAAGTTGAATAAAATATAAATTATAAAATAAAATAGATGAAAATTTAAGGTAATTTATCTTCTTCTGTACCTGAACTATCTTTGTCGTTGTTGGTATTCTGAGTTAACATTCATCTGTTAATATTGCAACTTACCTGACCCTGTAATTTGTTCTATTTCACAGAGCTACAGATGTATTATTTTGTAACTTAGCTATTTTTAGGGGGCCAAGCCAGTATGGCTGGTCACCTATTGTAATTGGTATTATTATTAGGCTTCCGACGAAAGTCGGAAGACTTCTTATTATTGTTCGGATTATTATTCTTATTATTCTTTTTATTCTTATTCTTCTCCATGATTTTGTGATTGCTAAATGTCAGCAACCACCCGGCCGATCATGCTCATACTTCACACACATATTAGACATGTGGAGATCTAGTGCATATTGAAAATTGGTTGTGATTGGTCGAAGGGTTCAGCGGCCATCTTGGATTTACCCTGCAAAAAAATATTTTTTCAAAGATCTTCTTCTCTGGAACCGCTTGGTCGATTGAGTCAAAATTTGATACACATGATCTATGGATCTGGGGCTCTCAGATTATAATTCGAAAATTTGCTGCGTGAAACAAAATGGCCGCCATTGACCAATCAAAATTGTCGGTTTTTCAACTGACGGATTTTGACGGGAAAAGTGGCTACATATATGCACTCCGATATGACGATCACGAATATGTCATCTATTTTATAGTAGCTCTAATAGTTTTGCCGCTATAGCGGAATCAAAGTTGTCAGATTTTCAAATAATGCCGAAAATCACATAATTTGAGAAGTAATTTGTTTCAATATTACACAAAGGACGAGTCGGATTATTCTTAGTTTTGGCGCGCATACTCCTTGTATTAAAGATGTCATGACAGAGAAATTACATCGTGATCGTTCGAATGGTTTCAGAGGTATCATAGAACGTAAAATTTGAGTAGGTATGAGCATGTCACTGAAACTATACTTCACAAAAGAAGACTGTGAGAAGCGCTATCTCCGGGCGACCAATTTCCAAGCTTAACTTTCTCCATTCAAGTCATTGTCTGGACTCCAGGGACCGTTTTCTGTACCTATTTCAACGTACTAACATTTTCGGTTCGATGAAGGAGCCATCTAGGGCACAAACAAAGGCCAGAATCGTGTTTCCCACGTGCTGCTGACCAAGAAAAAGTGTTTTTTAGAGCTCTAAATCCATTTCTGAATTTTTGGCATGTTGCCAACAGTTGAGTAAATGAGCCTGCACGTTCCACGGAGAGGGGGGGGGGGGTGGCTAGACGGATGCTAATCGTGTACCATAAGTATCTGCGCATGAAATATGGCTATCGCAATTGCAAAGACAGCCTAGATATGGAAGCCTTCATAACTGCTTGCAGTTCTAGTTGATGTTATTAAGATGCCGAGCCAGAAGGACGTAAAACCGTTATTTTCAGTCTTTTATTAAAGTTTCCAGTTCACTTGGAAGACTTATTAAGGCTGTTTTGATTTTTCTGAATTTTTTAATAATTTTTCTGAATTTTTTAATAATTTTTATTAGGCTTCCGACGAAAGTCGGAAGACTTCTTATTATTGTTCGGATTATTATTCTTATTATTCTTTTTATTCTTATTCTTCTCCATGATTTTGTGATTGCTAAATGTCAGCAACCACCCGGCCGATCATGCTCATACTTCACACACATATTAGACATGTGGAGATCTAGTGCATATTGAAAATTGGTTGTGATTGGTCGAAGGGTTCAGCGGCCATCTTGGATTTACCCTGCAAAAAAATATTTTTTCAAAGATCTTCTTCTCTGGAACCGCTTGGTCGATTGAGTCAAAATTTGATACACATGATCTATGGATCTGGGGCTCTCAGATTATAATTCGAAAATTTGCTGCGTGAAACAAAATGGCCGCCATTGACCAATCAAAATTGTCGGTTTTTCAACTGACGGATTTTGACGGGAAAAGTGGCTACATATATGCACTCCGATATGACGATCACGAATATGTCATCTATTTTATAGTAGCTCTAATAGTTTTGCCGCTATAGCGGAATCAAAGTTGTCAGATTTTCAAATAATGCCGAAAATCACATAATTTGAGAAGTAATTTGTTTCAATATTACACAAAGGACGAGTCGGATTATTCTTAGTTTTGGCGCGCATACTCCTTGTATTAAAGATGTCATGACAGAGAAATTACATCGTGATCGTTCGAATGGTTTCAGAGGTATCATAGAACGTAAAATTTGAGTAGGTATGAGCATATCACTGAAACTATACTTCACAAAAGTCTGTGAGAAGCGCTATCTCCGGGCGACCAATTTCCAAGCAACTTTCTCCATTCAAGTCATTGTCTGGACTCCAGGGACCGTTTTCTGTACCTATTTCAACGTACTAACATTTTCGGTTCGATGAAGGAGCCATCTAGGGCACAAACAAAGGCCAGAATCGTGTTTCCCACGTGCTGCTGACCAAGAAAAAGTGTTTTTTAGAGCTCTAAATCCATTTCTGAATTTTTGGCATGTTGCCAACAGTTGAGTAAATGAGCCTGCACGTTCCACGGAGAGGGGGGGGGGGGTGGCTAGACGGATGCTAATCGTGTACCATAAGTATCTGCGCATGAAATATGGCTATCGCAATTGCAAAGACAGCCTAGATATGGAAGCCTTCATAACTGCTTGCAGTTCTAGTTGATGTTATTAAGATGCCGAGCCAGAAGGACGTAAAACCGTTATTTTCAGTCTTTTATTAAAGTTTCCAGTTCACTTGGAAGACTTATTAAGGCTGTTTTGATTTTTCTGAATTTTTTAATAATTTTTCTGAATTTTTTAATAATTTTTATTAGGCTTCCGACGAAAGTCGGAAGACTTCTTATTATTGTTCGGATTATTATTCTTATTATTCTTTTTATTCTTATTCTTCTCCATGATTTTGTGATTGCTAAATGTCAGCAACCACCCGGCCGATCATGCTCATACTTCACACACATATTAGACATGTGGAGATCTAGTGCATATTGAAAATGGGTTGTGATTGGTCGAAGGGTTCAGCGGCCATCTTGGATTTACCCTGCAAAAAAATATTTTTTCAAAGATCTTCTTCTCTGGAACCGCTTGGTCGATTGAGTCAAAATTTGATACACATGATCTATGGATCTGGGGCTCTCAGATTATAATTCGAAAATTTGCTGCGTGAAACAAAATGGCCGCCATTGACCAATCAAAATTGTCGGTTTTTCAACTGACGGATTTTGACGGGAAAAGTGGCTACATATATGCACTCCGATATGACGATCACGAATATGTCATCTATTTTATAGTAGCTCTAATAGTTTTGCCGCTATAGCGGAATCAAAGTTGTCAGATTTTCAAATAATGCCGAAAATCACATAATTTGAGAAGTAATTTGTTTCAATATTACACAAAGGACGAGTCGGATTATTCTTAGTTTTGGCGCGCATACTCCTTGTATTAAAGATGTCATGACAGAGAAATTACATCGTGATCGTTCGAATGGTTTCAGAGGTATCATAGAACGTAAAATTTGAGTAGGTATGAGCATGTAACTGAAACTATACTTCACAAAAGAAGACTGTGAGAAGCGCTATCTCCGGGCGACCAATTTCAAGCTTAACTTTCTCCATTCAAGTCATTGTCTGGACTCCAGGGACCGTTTTCTGTACCTATTTCAACGTACCTAACATTTTCGGTTCGATGAAGGGCCATCACAGGCGCAAACAAAGGCCAGAATCGTGTTTCCCACGTGCTGCTGACCAAGAAAAAGTGTTTTTTGAAGCTCAAAATCCATTTTTGAATTTTTGGCATGTTGCCAACAGTTGAGTAAATGAGCCTGCACGTTCCACGGAGGGGGGGGGGGGAGGTGGGGTGGCTATACGGATGCTAATCGTGCACCATAAGTATCTGCGCTTGAAATATGGCTATCACAATTGCAAAGACAGCCTAGATATGGAAGCCTTCATAACTGCTTGCAGTTCTAGTTGATGTTATTAAGATGCCGAGCCTGAAGGACGTAAAACCGTTATTTTCAGTCTTTTATTAAAGTTTCCAATTCACTTGGAAGACTTATTAAGGCTGTTTTGATTTTTCTGAATTTTTTAATAATTTTTCTGAATTTTTTAATAATTGTTATTAGGCTTCCGACGAAAGTCGGAAGACTTCTTATTATTGTTCGGATTATTATTCTTATTATTCTTTTTATTCTTATTCTTCTCCGTGATTTTGTGATTGCTAAATGTCAGCAACCACCCGGCCGATCATGCTCATACTTCTCACACATATTAGACATGTGGAGATCTAGTGCATATTGAAAATTGGTTGTGATTGGTCGAAGGGTTCAGCGGCCATCTTGGATTTACCCTGCAAAAAAATATTTTTTCAAAGATCTTCTTCTCTGGAACCGCTTGGTCGATTGAGTCGAAATTTGATACACATGATCTATGGATCTGGGGCTCTCAGATTATAATTCAAAAATTTGCTGCGTGAAACAAAATGGCCGCCATTGACCAATCAAAATTGTCGGTTTTTCAACTGACGGATTTTGACGGGAAAAGTGGCTACATATATGCACTCCGATATGACGATCACGAATATGCCATCTATTTTATCGTAGCTCTAATAGTTTTGCCGCTATAGCGGAATCAAAGTTATCAGATTTTCAAATAATGCCGAAAATCACATAATTTGAGAAGTAATTTTTTTCAATATTACACAAACGACGAGTCGGATTATTCTTAGTTTTGGCGCGCATACTCCTTGTATTAAAGATGTCATGACAGAGAAATTACATCGTGATCGTTCGAATGGTTTCAGAGGTATCATAGAACGTAAAATTTGAGTAGGTATGAGCATGTCACTGAAACTATACTTCACAAAAGAAGACTGTGAGAAGCGCTATCTCCGGGCGACCAATTTCCAAGCTTAACTTTCTCCATTCAAGTCATTGTCTGGACTCCAGGGACCGTTTTCTGTACCTATTTCAACGTACTAACATTTTCGGTTCGATGAAGGAGCCATCTAGGGCACAAACAAAGGCCAGAATCGTGTTTCCCACGTGCTGCTGACCAAGAAAAAGTGTTTTTTAGAGCTCTAATCCATTTCTGAATTTTTGGCATGTTTGCCAACAGTTGGAAGTAAATGAGCCTGCGTTCCACGGAGAGGGGTGGCTAGACGGATGCTAATCGTGCACCATAAGTATCTGCGCATGAAATATGGCTATCGCAATTGCAAAGACGGCCTAGATATGGAAGCCTTCATAACTGCTTGCAGTTCTAGTTGATGTTATTAAGATGCCGAGCCAGAAGGACGTAAAACCGTTATTTTCAGTCTTTTATTAAAGTTTCCAATTCACTTGGAAGACTTATTAAGGCTGTTTTGTTTTTTCTGAATTTTTTAATAATTTTTCAGAATTTTTTAATAATTGTTATTAGGCTTCCGACGAAAGTCGGAAGACTTCTTATTATTGTTCGGATTATTATTCTTATTATTCTTTTTATTCTTATTCTTCTCCGTGATTTTGTGATTGCTAAATGTCAGCAACCACCCGGCCGATCATGCTCATACTTCACACACATATTAGACATGTGGAGATCTAGTGCATATTGAAAATTGGTTGTTATTGGTCGAAGGGTTCAGCGGCCATCTTGGATTTACCCTGCAAAAAAATATTTTTTCAAAGATCTTCTTCTCTGGAACCGCTTGGTCGATTGAGTCGAAATTTGATACACATGATCTATGGATCTGGGGCTCTCAGATTATAATTCGAAAATTTGCTGCGTAAAACAAAATGGCCGCCATTGACCAATCAAAATTGTCGGTTTTTCAACTGACGGATTTTGACGGGAAAAGTGGCTACATATATGCGCTCCGATATGACGATCACGAATATGCCATCTATTTTATCGTAGCTCTAATAGTTTTGCCGCTATAGCGGAATCAAAGTTGTCAGATTTTCAAATAATGCCGAAAATCACATAATTTGAGAAGTAATTTTTTTCAATATTACACAAACGACGAGTCGGATTATTCTTAGTTTTGGCGCGCATACTACTTGTATTAAAGATGTCATGACAGAGAAATTACATCGTGATCGTTCGAATGGTTTCAGAGGTATCATAGAACGTAAAATTTGAGTAGGTATGAGCATATCACTGAAACTATACTTCACAAAAGCAGACTGTGAGAAGCGCTATCTCCGGACGGACAATTTCCAAGCTTAACTTTCTCCATTCAAGTCATTGTCTGGACTCCAGGGACAGTTTTCTGTACCTATTTCAACGTACTAACATTTTCGGTTCGATGAAGGAGCCATCTAGGTCGGAAACGAAGGCCCGAAACGTGTTTCCCACGTGCTGCTGACCAAGAAAAAGTGTTTTTTGAAGCTCAAAATCCATTTTTGAATTTTTGGCATGTTGCCAACAGTTGAGTAAATGAGCCTGCACGTTCCACAGAGGGGGGGGGGGGGAGGTGGGGTTGCTAGACGGATGCTAATCGTGCACCATAAGTATCTGCGCATGAAATATGGCTATCGCAATTGCAAAGACAGCCTAGATATGGAAGCCTTCATAACTGCTTGCAGTTCTAGTTGATGTTATTAAGATGCCGAGCCAGAAGGACGTAAAACCGTTATTTTCAGTCTTTTATTAAAGTTTCCAATTCACTTGGAAGACTTATTAAGGCTGTTTTGATTTTTCTGAATTTTTTAATAATTTTTCAGAATTTTTTAATAATTGTTATTAGGCTTCCGACGAAAGTCGGAAGACTTATTATTGTTCGGATTATTATTCTTATTATTCTTTTTATTCTTATTCTTCTCCGTGATTTTGTGATTGCTAAATGTCAGCAACCACCCGGCCGATCATGCTCATACTTCACACACATATTAGACATGTGGAGATCTAGTGCATATTGAAAATTGGTTGTGATTGGTCGAAGGGTTCCGCGGCCATCTTGGATTTACCCTGCAAAAAAATATTTTTTCAAAGATCTTCTTCTCTGGAACCGCTTGGTCGATTGAGTCGAAATTTGATACACATGATCTATGGATCTGGGGCTCTCAGATTATAATTCGAAAATTTGCTGCGTAAAACAAAATGGCCGCCATTGACCAATCAAAATTGTCGGTTTTTCAACTGACGGATTTTGACGGGAAAGGTGGCTACATATATGCACTCCGATATGACGATCACGAATATGCCATCTATTTTATCGTAGCTCTAATAGTTTTGCCGCTATAGCGGAATCAAAGTTGTCAGATTTTCAAATAATGCCGAAAATCACATAATTTGATAAGTAATTTTTTTCAATATTACACAAACGACGAGTCGGATTATTCTTAGTTTTGGCGCGCATACTCCTTGTATTAAAGATGTCATGACAGAGAAATTACATCGTGATCGTTCGAATGGTTTCAGAGGTATCATAGAACGTAAAATTTGAGTAGGTATGAGCATATCACTGAAACTATACTTCACAAAAGTAGACTGTGAGAAGCGCTATCTCCGGACGGCCAATTTCCAAGCTTAACTTTCTCCATTCAAGTCATTGTCTGGACTCCAGGGACAGTTTTCTGTACCTATTTCAACGTACTAACATTTTCGGTTCGATGAAGGAGCCATCTAGGTCGGAAACGAAGGCCAGAAACGTGTTTCCCACGTGCTGCTGACCAAGAAAATGTGTTTTTTGAAGCTCAAAATCCATTTTTGAATTTTTGGCATGTTGCCAACAGTTGAGTAAATGAGCCTGCACGTTCCACAGAGGGGGGGGGGAGGTGGGGTTGCTAGACGGATGCTAATCGTGCACC
>JAVTVY010034380.1:0-146232 GCA_036873755.1 Hanleya hanleyi
GATCCGGCGCTTCCGGTAGGCGGGAGACTTGCAAGGTTTTGGAGGAATTGGGAGGCAATCTAGGCGGATTCGTGGGTATTGAACACCCTACGTCATGGGTATCGGCTGGAGTTCGCCACAACTCCCCCGTTGACTACGTCACCCAGGGCGTCTCGAATTCCAGTGCGTCGGGAGCACCTGATGGAGATTCAGAGGTCCGTGGACAAGTTGGTAGTGAAGGGTGCAGCCATAGAACTTCCGCCAAACGATCTGTCCCCGGGCTTTTATTCTCCGGTGTTCCTGGTCCCCAAGAAGAACACCACCGAAATGCGTATGGTTATAAACCTGCGTCGGTTGAACAAGGACTTCTTGGCCCCGCCGCCTCATTTCCGGATGGAGTCGTTCCGGTCTATTCGTTCGGCTCTGTTACAAGGGGATTGGATGACGTCTCTCGACCTCCAAGATGCATATCTGCATGTTCCGATCTACAGGGCTCATCACAAGTATCTGCGCTTCCTGGTTGGCAACCAGAAGTTCCAGTTACGCGTGCTCCCTTTCGGACTATCCACATCCCCTTGGGTCTTCACCAGAATTTTCAACCCGGTGGCGTCATTCCTGCACACGAGAGGTCTCAAGTACCACTTCTACCTCGACGATTCCCTACTACGGAATCAGTGCAGGGAGGAACTCCGCAAGGACACCAATTTCGTTTGGGAGGTCCTTGTTGCTCTGGGCTATCTTCCTCACGAGGGCAAATCGGAGTTGACACCATCCCAGTCTCGAGTCTTTCTCGGAGTTTCCTACGACACCCTTTCAGCGTTAGCGAAACCTCCGGAAGACCGCTGGAAGAAAATTCTGACGCCGGTGCCGACGTTCCTGTCAGCATCGCACAGACGTGCTCTCCAGTTCGCTGCAATTATCGGCCTGTTAACATCAACTCAGGATGTAACACCTCGAGGTCGGTTGCAGCTTCGGCCGTTGATGATGCACCTCAACAACCATTGGCCGAAACGGCACCTGAATCCTACTGTCCCTGTGACAGAGGATGTCAAACGTCTCCTACGCTGGTGGCTGCAGCCGGAGAACGTGATGATAGGTGTCACCTTCCTACCCTTTCAACCGTCCCGTCAACTGTTCACGGACGCATCGATGGAAGGATGGGGAGCACATTTGGGTTCGAGGTCAATATCCGGCTTGTGGAACGACAGCCAGAGGAAGCTACATATCAATGAATTGGAGTTCCAGGCTGTAACCCTGTCAATACAGAGATTGCTTCCAGACCTCAAGAACCAACGCTTGTTAGTAGCAATGGACAACACGACAGTCCTCGCCTACATAAACAAGCAGGGAGGGACTCACTCTCCCCAACTGCTGGATCAAGCACAGAAATTCTTCAGCCTATGTTGGGACAACGGAATTTCTGTGCGAGCTCGCCACATTCCCGATCATCTGAACGTCTTAGCCGACGCACTGTCCAGACCGAATCAGATAATAGCGACCGAATGGCAGCTCCACGAAGACATCCTAGCCCAGATGTCTCGGATATGGGAGACGCCGAACGTAGATCTGTTCGCCACCCGTTGGAACCATCTACTGCCGGCCTATGTGTCTCCCGTTCCGGATCCAGCAGCCCTGGCAGTCGACGCCCTGTCTTTGGACTGGTCCGACATGATTGCGTACGCCTACCCGCCGCCAGCAATCTTGTCACAAGTCCTCCGGAAGATCCAAGCACAGCCGTGCGTGGTCTACCTTGTGGCTCCGTGGTGGCCCACTCGCCCTTGGTTTCCAGACCTGATGGATCTTCTCATAGACGTGCCTCGTCGGCTGCCGCTTTGGTGGAACCTGCTTCGTCAGCCGAGATCCAGCCTGTATCACTCGAATCCCGGTCTATTTCAACTGACCGCGTTCAAGTGCTCCAGCATCAGCTCGTTGAGGCTGGATTTTCTGTCGAAGCGTCCGAAAGGATGGTCCGGTGCACCAGAGCATCAACGACTGCGGTGTTCCAGAACAAGTGGAAGTCCTTCGCTACCTGGTGTTTTGGACGTGGAATTGTTCCAACCTCTGCCACTGTTCACCAGGTAGCAGACTTCCTTTTGCATCTGTTCCATGACAGGCAGCTTGTTCCGGCCACGGTCGACGGCTATCGGTCCGCTATCTCCAGGGTACTTCAATTGACCACAGGTGTCAACCCATCACTCGACGTCAACCTTTCTGCCCTTCTTCGTTCCTTTCGGGTGGAGAGGCCTACTCCGACGCCGCAGCTTCCAAAATGGGATTTGGCTCTGGTTCTGAGACGGCTCTCTGAGCCGCCCTTCGAACCCATCGGCACCTGTGAGTTGAAGTTTCTATCTTACAAGACCGTATTTCTGATTGCCTTTGCCTCTGCCGCCCGCGTATCAGAAATCCATGCCTTGGACTTCAGGTCTTTGAGATACAACCCTAAGTGGACCTGGGTGGCGTTATCTACTCTCCCGGATTTTGTTGCGAAGAACCAGTCCCTCTACGACAATCTTCCGAGAGAGTTCGTCATCCCGGCTCTGTCCAACATCCTGTCCGCGGCTGTTGACGATGACAGAGTCTTGTGCCCCGTCAGAGCTCTCTCCTGTTACCTGGCACGTGTGGAGCATATGAGAGCTGGGCGGGTGCGTCTTTTCATCCCGGTTGGGCCCTCTTCCAAGCAGGAGATATCTAAAAATACTATATCTTCCTGGCTTGCCAAGATTATTCGTTTTGCGTACACGGACGTACCACCTGAGGTTATCTCCTTGTCCAAGGTCTCCGCCCATGAGGTCAGGGCCATGGCGGCATCCTGGCCTCTATGGACCAATAGATCCGTGTCCGACATAATGAGGGCCTGCTACTGGAGGAGTAATGTTACCTTCGTGTCTCACTACCTCCGGGAACTGACGCTCCAACGACGGGACATCTCCTCACTGGGACCTCTGGTGGCTGCCCAGTCAGTTGCGGACCCGTCTACGCACTAGACCTCCTAGTGATTTTACCATTTTTTAAAATCTGGTAAGTGTCTGCTCTCCCCAAATTTTTAAAAAAAGGGGGGACGGGAGGTTTTGGTCTAGTGCTTGTCAGCCATTCACTAAGCCCGCTTATATGTATATATTAGGGCTGGGTGATTATATCGATGGCCATACCGTCATGTTATATGTCTTTATGGCACTCGATTATCTCGCTGACTCCTGTTTTGCCTTGCGGCCTATGCTTGAGAACTTTTCTGTTTGACCACTATTTCCCTCCTCCTGCTATGATATTCTAGCAATAAGGTATGTGAAGGTAAGTTTTACATTGTAGGAAATATGAAAAATTTGAAAATCAATTTTCCTATTTCTAAGCTAAAACTTACCTTCACATACTGTGATGGCCCTCCCAGCCTCCCCGCTAATGGGTTATTCACACTGCGATTGAATAGGAAAGAAGGAAGTGACGTGGTCAGACAGAGGGGATTCTGGGTACTCGCGCATGGGCATTGGGGCATTACAGGGACTATTTCTTTTGGTTCTGTGGTAAGGTTTTACAATGGGGCAATCGCGTAGGAACACGATAGCAATAAGGTATGTGAAGGTAAGTTTTAGCTTAGAAATAGGAAAATTGATTTTCAAATTTTTCATTTATGTATGTTTCTGTGTTTCAGTTGAATCATCTGGCAGCTGGTGTAGTCCCAAATATACAAAGATGGTTCCAATGGATGGGCAGGACCTGTTGGTGACGGAGTTGTGTCCTCTTGATCTATAATAACGTTGTACATTTGTGATCCAATTAACATTTGGTGAAGGTAATTATTTGCTGCTTTCTTCTCTTTCTTGTTGACATGCTCTCAGTGTTCTTTGTTCTTAATTGTTAATAGTAGGAATAACATGATAGTTTACCATTCAGATTGTGACCGGCTCAGTTTACAAGTCAGATTGTGACCTGCTCAGTTTACCAGTCAGATTGTGACCTGGTCAGTTTACCAGTCAGATTGTGACCTGCTCAGTTTACCAGTCAGATTGTGACCATGTCAGTAATACCAGTCAGATTGTGACCTGCTCAGTTTACAAGTCAGATTGTGACCTGCTCAGTTTACAAGTCAGATTGTGGCCTGCTCAGTGTACAAGTCAGATTGTGACCTGCTCAGTTTACCAGTCAGATTGTGACCATGTCAGTTTACCAGTCAGATTGTGACCTGCTCAGTTTATCGTTCAGATTGTGACTGGCTCAGTTTACCAGTCAGATTGTGACCTGCTCAGTTTACCAGTCAGATTGTGACCTGCTCAGTTTACCACTCAGATTGTGACCTGGTTAATTTACCAGTCAGATTGTGACCATGTCCGTTTACCAGTCAGATTGTTACCGGGTCAGTTTACCACACTGATTGTGACCGGCTCAGTTTACAAGTCAGATTGTAACCTTCTCAGTTTACCAGTCAGATTGTGACCTGCTCAGGTTACCAGTCAGATTGTGACATGTCATTTTACCAGTCCAATTGTGACCTGCTCAGTTTACCAGTCTGATTGTAACCTGCTCAGTTTACCATTCAGATTGTGACCTGGTCAGTTTACCAGTCTGATTGTGACCTGGCTAGTTTACCAGTCAGATTGTGACCTTGTCAGTTTACCAGTCAGATTGTGACCTGCTAAGTTTACAAGTCAGACTGTGACCATGTCATTTTACCAGTCCAATTGTGACCTGCTCAGTTTACCAGTCCGATTGTAACTTGCTCAGTTTACCAGTCAGATTGTGACCTGCTCAGGTTACAAGTCAGATTGTGACCTGGTCAGTTTACCAGTCAGATTGTGACCTGCTCAGTTTACAAGTCAGATTGAGACGTGCTCAGTTTACAAGTCAGATTGTGACCTGCTCAGTTTACAAGTCAGATTGTGACCTGCTCAGTTTACCACTCAGATTGTGACCTGGTCAGTTTACCAGTCAGATTGTGACCTGGTCAGTTTACCAGTCAGATTGTGACCTGCTCAGTTTACCAGTCAGATTGTGACCATGTCAGTTTATCAGTCAGATTGTGACCATGTCAGTTTACCAGTCAGATTGTGACCTGCTCAGTTTACCAGTCAGATTGTGACCTGCTCAGTTTACCAGTCAGATTGTGACCTGCTCAGTTTACCAGTCAGATTGTGACCTGCTCAGTTTACCAGTCAGATTGTGACCTGCTCAGTTTACAAGTCAGATTGTGACCTGGTCAGTTTGTAAGTCAGATTGTAACCATGTCAGTTTACCAGTCTAAATTGTGATCAGACTCTGACTGTAACCTGTTTCAGACTGTAGACCACTGAAGATGGAGTCAGCAGATCTACAGGCTCAGCTGGAGGAGAAGGAGAAGCTCATTGACCATCTAAAGTCCATGATCCGAGAGAAGGAGGAGTCACTCACCAAGAGAGATAAAGAACTCCAGGTAACATTGGAAACCTTGCTGGTGAACTTATGCATGTTCTTTTCGTGTATAGTTTTGGTAAAGTGTAAGTATTTCTGAAAAGATTCCTGGTTTTTTTTTCTGTTCATTTCTGTATGTTTTAAGATATAGTAAAACATACTTTTGTTTAAGGAAGATGTCATGGATAAAAGCATGTCTAAAAATACACACCAAGCCCTTGTGATCTGGAGGAAAAGTAGCGGAATCTGAAAGTGATTCAGATTCTGGGCATTTTAGTCTTAGTATTTGGTGGACATAGGTCAGACAGTAAACCTTCTCTTCGAGCCAGAGTGGATTTTGGTTAGATTCCTGCTGATGATTGAATTGTACTTCACCATTAAAATTATTCATGGATCATAGTCCTCAAAAGGTGTTTCTGTTGTGTTTTTCTTGCATGTTTAAAAGGAGGAGACGTATTATGTGCTGGCCATTTTCATCTGTTCATCTATCTGTCCATTTGTGTCTGGTCTATATTTGTGACAGTTTTCTATCTATGGTTGCAATTTTGAGTGAATACCCTAGGTGGAGACAATGAATCACGTACACAAATTGAGCTTGAGGTCAGAGGTCAAAGATAACTGTGGCCCAAAAATCAGGAAATCATTGAACTGTTTCTGTCCAGTCTACATCTGTGACAGTTTTCTATCTACATTTGCATTTTTTGTGAGTGTATACATCAAGTGAGACGATTTGTAACATACTGAATTGAGGTCAAGCACATAGATCAAAGGTCAAAGATCACTGGCCTAAAAATCAGAAAATCACTGAAAATTGCTAAAAAAAGTTAAGTGAATTCATTTGGGGGAAAAAGATGTGTTACATACCAAACTTGAGGTCAAGGTTACTGTGACCTTAAAATCAGGAAATCATCAAAAAGAGGAGACGATTTGTTGTGTGCTGGTGTATATTGAAACATTGTTCACAATGTTACATTAGTTAATCGTCTCTGCTGTTTACATAAAGGAATTTGTTGTGAGTCATTCTTATCACCCATATGCACCTTCTGAGCTCCTTGTCCTTGCTTCAACATATTAAGTTCATTCCTGCATGGTCCAGAGTATCATTCACTATTTTCTTAGTGTTTGTATGTAAACTGTTCTGTTTTGTATGTTGACCATGTGTTTGCATCATTGCTTTTCTTGTGATAAATCTGCATGTTTCTGCCTGCTTTAGGATACGAATGCAAAACTATCCAAAACGAAACTGCAGGCAAAAGCACAGGTGGCCAAAAGAACAAAAGAGGCCAAGAAAGGGAGTGGAGAATCTCCCAAGCAGGTAACTGATACGCCAAGAGAATCTCCCTCTATTTGTTGCTTGTTTTACCCTACGATTAAGTTTGTAAGCACCAATATCCATTTTACTCTACAGGTTTGTGCATGAGATTTTTTCTGTAATATATTCTTTGATGATACATGTAGATAGATCACATTTTCACTGTTCACTGTTTGTCGCCTGCATGGACTGATTGTTTTGACGTTGTAAAGATTCCTTGGTGGAAAGCCTAAGATTGATGTGATGTGCTGATAGTGGATATCCTAATTCACAGTGGAGAACTGATCTTCCATCTTGGTGTTGAGTATTCAGTTTGTGTGTAGAAATTCTGTCCATATGTGGTGGGTAACTGACTCCCAATTGTCTGATGTGAACTGATCTATGACTAAGCCTACACCAACTTTATGCCCCCCCCCTCTAATTAGTGGGGGGGCATATAGCGATCGCGTTGTCCGTCTGTCCGTCCGAATATCTTGTCCGCGCGACATCTCGGTTAATATTTGATGGACAGGATTGAAACTTGCATGGAATGTGGCCAGTACCTCGTAGTTGTGCATCGTAGAGTTTTTTCGGAGTTCCGGTATAATTTTCAAGAGTTATGGCCCTCTTTCTGAAATCTCTGGGAATGAGACTTGTCCGGGCTGGATCTTGGTTAATATTGTATGGGCAAGTACGAAATTTGCATGATATGTGGTCAGTGCCCCACAGTTGTGCAGCGGGAAGTTTCTGCCCAGTTCGCTTATATTTTCAAGAGTTATGACCCTTTGTTCCTGAAATTTCTGTGAATTGGGACTTGTCCGGGCTGGATCTTGGTTAATATTGTATGGACAATTTTGAAATTTGCAGGATATGTGGTCAGTGCCCTATAGTTGTGCAGCGTGAAATTTCTCCGCGTTTCGCATATATTTTCAAGAGTTATGGCCCTTTGTTCTTCAAGTCTTTGTGAATTGGGACTTGTCCGGGCTGGATCTCGGTTAATATTGTATGGACAAGTATGGAATTTGCAGGATATGTGGTCAGTGCCCTGTAGTTCCGCAGCATGAAGTTTCTCCGCGTTTCACATATATTGTCAAGAGTTACGGCCCTTTGTTCTTAAAATCTATAAAAAAAATTGGGACTTGTCCG
Source organism: Hanleya hanleyi (assembly GCA_036873755.1). Taxonomy (NCBI): domain Eukaryota; kingdom Metazoa; phylum Mollusca; class Polyplacophora; order Lepidopleurida; family Hanleyidae; genus Hanleya; species Hanleya hanleyi. Next base: position 7,796 of record JAVTVY010034380.1, read on the forward strand.
GGCTGGATTGAGGTTAATTTTGTATGGACAAGTATGGAATTTGCATGATATGTGGTCAGTAGTTGTGCAGCGTGAAGTTTCTCTGCTTTCGGTTATATTTTGCTTTCGGTTATGGCCCTTTGTTCATCAAACCTAAGTGAATGGGATATATTTATTTTGTTCAGGCTGGATCTCAGTCCATAACCAATTTGGACTGGGAACATGGCTATAAAATTGTTATTCTACATTCCAAAGCAGACCACATAGGTCCTGAAGTATGAAATTGCCCCAAAAAGAGGGTGCAAAATTCAAAGTTCACTGATCGCTTCATAATTTCACCACAATATACTCCCAAGGAATGTAGGTCTCATAACCAGGTCACATTTTCGGATTTGGCGAAAGCCCTGGCGACCATCTTGCATCAAAACATTGTATTATTGTTGGTCGATACTTGGAATATGTATTATGCAAGGCATGCTGAAAAAAATGACTGAAACAAAATTTGTATAATTATCTAAATTAGGCCTCCACCGACCAATACAGAACAGAACAATGGCTGGGCAGTGTCGGATTAAAGTGGAAGGGGGGGCATACAATTGAGCAATCTCTGATTGCTTCCTTGCTGTGTTTGATCTGTGTAGGCACATAATCTGCAATAAGATGGCATTGCACAAAAGTTGGTTCACAACAGGTTATTGAACAGTTAGTTGCCCATCTATTGGGATATGTCGTATGAAATCAATGGGGAAGATTTCCAGCACAAAATCTTAATACAAAAAAAATTATCCACTGTGTATTTGAGAAAGCACTTTGCCATCAATGTGCTCTAGAAACTTCCAAATTACTCATTTGAGTAGCAGTTCATGTTCTCTTTGTCCTTGAGTTGTATTGTGTGTCATTATTACGGTTACAGGGGGCGGAGGGCTCAGCAGGTCCCTCCACATCGGAGGACACGGCGAGTGAACAAGCCAGTCGTGCCAAGGCTCTGGTCCTCAAGAAGAAACTGGATGAGAAGGAACGTTCGATCCGTGAAAAGGATGCAGTCATCGGCGAGAAGGACCAACAACTCAGCCTGAAGGACAAACTGATCACGGAGCGAGAGGAGACCATGAGAATGTTGACCACTCAGCTGGAGGATCGGACCAAGGTCATGGAGGATATGCAGAGGTCACAGACCTCCAGCGAAGGAGATGAGGTGATCACTGCTTATCTTTTCAAGAATCTCAAACCCTTAACCCTTTCTGTACCGTATTGTACCGATAGAAGACAAGTTTAACAATTGCCTGTCATTGGCATAACAAAATGGTGAATTTCCAGACAAATGTTTTCATCATATTACATCTTGTTGGAAAGGTGTATTGTCTTTGAAACTACGAAGACGATGATTTCTTCGCTTCATGTGTGTTCCTGACAATGTTGATACCAGTTTGGAACTCTCAAAACTACCAGTACAGAAGAAGTTAATGTGTGAGAGACTGCACTTTCCTGGCAGTGTTTTTATTCGCCCAGCATACACATGGCATAGATAGACGAGGTCATATATTGTTATCACGACTTCTGTTAACCTCTGTAAGCTGTATGATATCTCCAGTCCCAGATCGTGGATTGGCATCAAACTTTGAGTATATAGTCACGCATGGGGGGTAAAAAGGAACCCTATCCATTTTTTTTTTGGTCAAAATTTCAATGGTCAGAGCCATTGTGACTGAAAATCAATAAATCATAGAAAATTGTTAAGTACTACAAGTACAATTCAGAGATGTGAATTGTGATTGTAAAGAAGAAGTCTAACTGATTTTCACCCCAATTATGGCTAAAGGCAATTGTCTGTGTGGTGTGTCTGTCTGTTTGTCCATCTCACTTCTTGACACAATACCTCCTGAAGTATTATTGTCAGGCTTTCCAAATTCATATGACTTTTATATACAACTGACAATGGGTCAGTGGGTCAGAAGCCTATTGAAGATGAATGACCTTAACCTATTTATCAAGGTCAAATTCCAGTATTGTATCTTTTTAGGTTCTGCAAATTCAAAACATATTAACTGGTGATGGAGCAGTTTATAGAATATGACTGCGAACTATTTTTTAATGTCAAATTAAAATATTACTATATTTCAGGAAGGGTCTTAGCTAGACTCACAAAATTTGTTTCTGCACTCAATCTGTGCATGGGTCATATATTAAACATTAAATCTCTCTCTCTCTCCCCTTCTTATATCGAGGCCCATAAGTCTCATGTTTTCATATGGCCCAAAGAATCACTGAAAATCATCATTTTGTGTTGCCTACCGAAAGTGAAGTCCAAATGTTGAGGCCAACATGACCCATATCTTTGGAAAATCATTATGTCCTTGTTGATAGCTCAGCTTATTCAGGGAGCTTCTGTCATGAAACATGTTTTCATTATCAGTCATGTCAGCAGACTCGATCAGAGAGTTGATCCCTTCATTAGATCATTATTCTGATCTCCAGGATGATATGTTCGATCTTTTGTAGGGGAGAGTGCAGCAGATGTATGCTCAGATGGTCTACAAGGACACCAAGATCATAGAGTTAAACAACAAGATCCTGGAGCAGGACAAATCAGTGATGGACCTACAGGAGTTCATCAGTGAGAAAGATGAGGTCATCAGGGGCAGAGATCAAGTTATTGAGGTCAGTCCTGGTATGGGTTGTTCCCCGCGCACACGGGCATTTTTGGATGCGATTCTCTGGATATTCTGCCGCCGGTGATTTTGAATCCTAAGACTTCGTTATTCTCACATGATATCATTGTGCCATTGTCAGTGTTAACGTGATCTCTACTCGAGCATTGATCCGTTGATTTAGCTGGTGGTCAGATCCAGAAACATTGATTATCCATACTTGGATGCTTTTGAACACGAAGTTTTTGTCTCCAGATATCGAACAAGTTGAATGTTTGGTTCCACTTTTAGGCATCAGAAAACGACTAGACACATGAGACACTGATGCCATCAGCAGAATATCCACATGCTCGTGTCCAAAAATGCACCGGGCTTAACGGTAATTCCTCTAATAATTCAATCCATTAACAGGAACTTGATAATGTGATGTCTAGCACTGTAATATCACTTGTCTTTATTGCACCATGTAAGCGTCCTGTCTGTGTCTTGTGCGCTGTCCTCAGTGTTTTATAGGGTGGATGGAGGGTGTCTGGTTTCATACTGCTTCAAAGATTTCTTCTTTGAAGTAGCAGGAACGCAACTGGGCTGGGTGGTGCTTAGTTGGTTCGTCACGATATAGCTGAAATATTGTTGAAAGCGATGTTAAATTATATTCACTCACTCACTCCCCATATCAATACTAGCACTGAGTTCATCATTCATTCTCAATTGATATGAATGTTCATTTGCCTATTATAAATGTCAGTGAGTATTGTGGGATATATCAGGTGACTTCCGGTGAAAGAAAGGTAGTAAATCTCCTTAAACTAACTTATTGTTTGTCTACATAATGATTTTCAGGTGTTACAAGCTACCATCAAGGAGAAGGACAAAATGGTACTAGATCAGGGCACACTGGTGAGTAAACTGACAGAGAAGGTGGAAACCAGTGAGGAATCTACCAGCTTATTAACTGAACAGCTCCACAAACGAGAACAAGAACTCAAAGTCGAGACGGAACGCTTCACGACCAAACTGCGGGAGATGCGAGAATCCTACGAAGAAATGCTGCTGGAGAGAGAAGGAGAAAGTTCGAAACTGAAAGAATTAATCCATGGTAAGGAAGAAGAGATTTCAGCCCGGGAAAATGACATGCGCGAGATACTGACTCGCCACGAGCGAGATATCCAGCGTTTGACGGCTAAAGGAGAGGTAAATATGCAGGACCATGTTCTTCAAATGATGGAACAGAAGGTGAAGGATACTACGGAAGTGTTGAATGGAAAACTCCGCGTGATCGAGGTCTTACAGCAGGAGATGAGAGCGAAAGATCAACAGATGGGTGAGCAGGCTACCACCGTGAAGAGTTTGAGAGAGAGGCTACAGGTGACATCCGAACAGGTCACCCACATACAGCAGAGCTTCGTAGATAACGAAGCAGAGTGGAAAAATGAGCGGAGGAAATTTGAAACGAAGATGAAAGATTTGATGGAAAAACACGAACACGAGAAGAATGAGATTAATCTGCACACAGCAAGCTTACAGTCAGCACTGACTCAATATGAGGCTGCATACATGCAGGCCGCTTCACAGTATAACTCTCTACAACAGCGCTTTCAGCAAATGTATAGCGAGACCGAGAAGATCAAATCAGGGGAGACAACTACGGTAACCAGTACTGGTGTGTCACAATCCGCAGAGCAAAACGAACCTTTACAACAGCAGATTGTAAGTCTACAAGCAGAACTCAAGCAGAGGGATGCTACGATAACTGAGCTGAGATCTGCTGGCGGTGACACTGTAGTTTCCACTCAGGAAGAGGTGCAACGACTGAAGAAAGAGCTCGCCGACAAAGACAAGAAGTTGAAGGAGACGAAAAAAGGGTCCGAAGAAGGTGGAGCTGGTGGAGGTGGGAAATCGGCAGAGACTAAATTCATAAAGATGAAAGCTCAAATGACCTCCAAGGTCAAATCCCTTGAAAAACAGTTGGACCAGCTCAGAAAGGTAAATTTCTTGTATTAAAATAATCATATGCAGTTAATAACGGTGAAACCTGTGAATACTGAACAACCTCTGGTTCCCAATAGTTAAATTAGGTACTTTGAACCTTGAAAACCAGAGCCTTGTCACAAGCGAAAACCGACACTATAATCTTGTACCATGCATGGTCGGTTTACGCGGGATTTACTTTATTCGCATTCCATTTGTTGACGCCCCGTGGGGCTCCTGGGGTTGACCTGGGGTGTCGTGTCGTTGTGCACACCCCAGGTCATGGTAAGAATAAGACTCGGCACCTCAGACAGCTCGTTATAAGAGGCGACTGACTGGGGCACCCGTGGGGTTCCCGGTTGTGAAAAGGAATAGGACCCCACCCATGAGATTCCGGGTGTAAAAAGGAATAGGATCCTACCCATGGGGTTCATGGGTGTGAAAAGGAATAGGACCCAAACGTCATGATTTGACTGAAATAGAGTTAAAAGCGACGTTAAATCATATTCACTCACTTTCTCACTCCATTTGTTAACATGGTCACAGACAAACCATTATTTGGTTCAGGGTTTGGTTTACACTAGCTTTGGATAGAAATTATTGGAAATGATAAGCTTTGATATACTGTTGTAGACTCATATTTAGGATATTCTATTTATGCTATAAACTCTCGATCCTCTTTCAGTAAACGTCATTTAATGCATGAGTTTGTCAAAATGCATCAAACAGCATTTTCATGGAGAAGCTTTGTTATTAATGATATTTTTTTTTATTCTCTTTTGGGGACACACAGGTTTAAGTTAGGTTTAAGGTGGTTCAAAAGTATTCTGGAGGTTGTCATAGACTTCATGGTTAATATAATGATCCTGGTGTCCGGATGAACACATTCAAACAGGAACAAGCCTGGAAATCTGATATCGGGCACAGGACATTATCACCTATCAACCCCATCAGAGGATATGGACCATACCATGACCTTTTAATCCATGATATCTGCATATGAAGAGGGGGCTATCTCATTCTGATATGCAGGGGGGTGATCAAAAACGTCAGATGCTCATTTTCAGACTTGCAGGGATTCATTGACACAGCTTTTCAGGGCCGATAACTGGATGACTTTTTCTAGGAACACTGTCATTTTAAATTTTGACCTAAATTTATTCAAAAAATCAAATAAAAGACACATTTGTACCCAGAATTATTGAGAAAATCCAATGTTTGTTTAAGAAAAAGAAAAACCAAAACCAATTATAATCCTGAAGTGCCACAAAAAAAACAACAACAACAAAAAAACTCAATGATGAAAACTGTCCTAAACAAATTAACAGTTTGGTATCTATAAACCCCTGCTAAATACCACTAGATGTGTGATTTCTATATCAAACCCGAGCTTCATAAAGCCAGGCAAACCAGAATTCATGGTTAATTCTGATTTGTACTCCAACATATTAATATCCAACCAGACTGTTAGATTTAGCTTTGGACTGAGGTGCAGTTGTATTTTGTGTGTATTACTATATATTTTTTCTGTATCCAGGGTAGTGATCTGGCTGGTGAAGTACTAAGCCTTCAGAACCATATCGCTGAGCTGGAGGACGAGAAAGGTAACCTACAGCTGCGACTGGTAGACTTCGAGGACATCAAACTAGTACAAGGTGAAGGTTTGCACATTGTTTGGTGCCCCTTACCCCCTTCCCATGTTAGGTGGTTACCCTTTCCCCAACCCCCTTGGAAGGGACCCACCCTCTGGGCACATTTAAATTGTGGAAGAGGGATATAATATGGAAGAGGGTAATCTACCGTCTATCTCTTATTCTGAGTGTAACAAATTTTCTGCTATATGTCGGAGGCCATTTTTCTCAGAGCGGTGAAATTCTGCACAGGATCTCTGTCATTTGGACATTTTCTTTCTGAATTTTCAAGGAAATCCACTACGTCACATATTATTTTCAAAGTGCAATGATGTCGGGCTTGCCATGTTGTAACATGGACACTGGCCCCTATGATGTCATAATTCAGCATGCAAAATATACCAGATTTTTTCTCTCAAGTTTTGAATGGATTTTCATGCCATGTCCAGATGCAGTGAGCATTTTCACCGCTCCGAGAAAACTTGGCTCCGGTGAATTGCCGAAAATCTGTTAATGCCGAAATGTGGGACGGACGATAATTGATACTAGTATCCTTGTACTCCAGCACAAAATTCAGTGAAGTTCTCCACATTTTCTAACCACAAGGTCGCCACTGCAGTGCTGCTCCAGTAACATCTCAGGGTCGCCACTGCAGTGCTGCTCCAGTAACATCTCAAGGTCGCCACTGCAGTGCTGCTCCAGTAACATCTCAAACATCTAATATGTGCTAACTTTTAGCAATTTACTAATTACTGACAAGCAGGGTACATCTTCTCACTATAACAAGCTTTTCAGTGATCTGCTAAGTTCATCGTTTGTTCTCGTAGATAGGCTAAAGTTGACTAACCTTGGTTTGCGGTATCAGATTGCTTTGGTGGAGGTTCCACGTAATATATCATTTTGACAAATTTGTTTTGAGATTGGGGAATGACTGACATTTGTACTATAGTTCAAGTTGATCCCTGCTCAATGCTGTCAGGCCTCGTTGGCAGCGGATGGTCTCCCGACACCTGGCTGACCGCTTGAACTTCGGTTCATCAATCCAAGTGATTCCCTATGTCTTTAACCCAGAATATACTTTTAATCAATGTCTCGGTATATGGTATATTTTTGACTTTAGTTTTCAGGGTTATTATAAATGTAAGCTTGTTGGTCCTTTCTTGGAATGTTGGGAATATTTTATCCATATTATCATATTTACACCAGTTAATCAATAGCTGAAAATCCCGCTCCATATACATAGGGGAGAGATCATGAGAACAACCCGAGGCTCACAGTGGCCCACATGCTGTGCACCAGTGTCACCGACACCGTGGCAAGACAGCATTGTCCAAGGATTAATGTGGGATCTCCCCATTACACAAAAATGTCTGGTATCAGAATGTGGCAATGGATGTTCATAGAAACTTCCCACAGGATATCTTCTGGTTTTAAACATTCTGATTGGTCAATCATTCAAATGGGAATCCAGTATTTTCATTGGCTTGTGAAAAAAAGTTGTAAGGAAATCCAGCCAATCACAGAGTTCCTGTTTTAGATCCATTAGGAGAAAGATTTAGTAGTTGGGACCTTTCAGTAAACCTGTAAACATCCTGTTGCATGAAATCTGAAGAAATAAGAATGTGAAAATATCCATTCCTGAGAGGAAGGTTGTGATGTTGTAGATTCAGACACTCACTTGAAAAAGGCATTCTTCCAATGTCAGAGTTTGTAAGCTCCTAACTGCAACACCCTCTGACTGCACTGGGTCGAAATACATGGTGGATATGCGCATTCAGTCTTTATCGATTTTGATCGACACAGGAAGCCTGTATCTGCTTACGAGAGAGATAGAGAATGCACACGGTAAATTGTACAGAAGAATGAATAAATTCGATGCTCAACTGCTTCCTCAATACCACCAGCATGATCACGAGGGTTCCTGAATATTTTAATTTGCAACAACTCGAACAATTTATGGCAGATGTTCAGGAAGCGTGGACGAGGGAAAACATGGCAGAGCTACCTGGAAACGTATAATGCCGACAAGTTTTTTGCAAGTACCATTAAAGTTACTGACTTTTTCAAGTGCTGGGTGCATCTTTTTTTTTGCTTTAGAAACGGGCAGCCAAAACTAGTCCGGGGTACTCTTGCCCAGCTCCACCCAGCGTGGGCAGAATCCTGGCCGAAAAGAAAGAAAAAAAATCCTGGCCGAGAGGCATGCGCACAAAAGCTGCTCACCACGGTTTAACCACAGTGCAATCAGAGGGTATATCTGGAGGCATATCTAAGACTTCTGTGCTTCAATGAGATGAGACATTTGTGCATCTTGATCTGTTGGAGAAGCATGCAGCATTGCATGTTTACCTATTGTTTGGTTGAATTGATGTAATTAGACAGTAAACACCCCAAGCTACCTCTCCTGTAACATAGATATCAACTGTAATCAGTTGTGTACTTGGCATAATTATTTAGTAGTCGATAATTTTTAGATGCTGGCGAAGTGGATAATGTTGAATTGCATGTTGTCAAGCATGTCCTGAGTAGTTTCAGTCCGTCTTCCCCACTTAATTCTTGGACAATGGATATGGGCTGGCAGACTGATGTGTACACTGACGTGTGACTCCCCGCTTAAATTTGTGGATCGTACTATCCCTCTCTTTCCTATGGTTTCAGTATGGAGAATAGTTTTAATCAGTTATAACCGGACTATTTTTGACTTACATAATGGTCCATTCTCATAACAGTGAGATAATTTGATGCCTATTTACCATATTTACAGCAGTTAACAAGGGTTGAAAATCTGCCCTATGCTGTAGATATAGGCATGAGTGGAAGATTGTGAAACCGCAATTGTACCCCTGGAGTCGCATGTCAGTGCACCTGTCAGGTTGTCGGCTTGAAACTATTGTTCAAGTTAGAGTGGGAAAGGGGGATTAACCTGGTCTCTAGAAATCCAAATCTCACAGTTGATGTAGTTTATTCCTGTTGAAATCCCTATCTTGCATTACATATATTAACACATTCTTTAAGGGGCAGCAGCCAATTCATCATACATTGACCTGATCTGTATGGTGTACAGGTAACTGCTGCAGTGGCTTTAATAACAGGAAGGCTGGAATTCCCGCATCCTAGTGTTTCAGATAGGCTGCTAGTTCTTATACCTTGGGCTGGGTTTTAAGAAGACCTAACAATTTTCAAAGATCTGCAAACAGTTCTAAAACCTTGGGCGGGGTTTTAAAAAGACCTAACAATTCTCAAAGACCTGCAAAAGCAATGTGCATGTCTTCCCTGTAAACTAGAAATACTTAATCTCATTGTTTTATTTTGCACAGTACAGTAAATCCTCTAATAATTCAATCACCCTATTAAAATTCAATCACCCCTAATTTGTGATCAAAATTTGATAAGTTGTAATAAATTTGATCACCCTCTGAATCATTAAAATAACAAAGAAATAATGGACTACCAGCATGATTTTGTCAACTTGTTCTAATAAATTTGATCACCCCCAGATTATATGGTGGGAATCTCACTTCCTGTGATTGAATTATTAGGAGATTTACCATTATTTCTCCTCTCGTTCTTGATTTGCATATAACTGCACGCCTAGAGCTGAGTTTTACCTATGTTGTCATCATGGGGTGTTTTACCTGTCAGTGTGTTACCATGGTTTGTTTTATCTCTGTGTGTGTTTAATGGTATTTTACCTGTCAGTGTGTTAGCATTGTGTGTTTTACCTGTCTGTGTGTTATCACGGTGTGTTTTACCTGTCTGTGTGTTATCAGGGTATGTTTTACCTGTCTGTGTCTTGTCATGGTGTGTTTTACCTGTCTGTGTGTTATCACGGTGTCTTTTACCTGTCTGTGTGTTATCACGGTGTCTTTTACCTGTCTGTGTGTTATCACAGCGTCTTTTACCTGTCTGTGTGTTACCATTGTTTGTTTTACCTGTCTGTGTCTTGTCATGGTGTGTTTTGCCTGTGTTATCATGGTGTGTTTTACCTGTCTGTGTGTTATCACGGTGTCTTTTACCTGTCTGTGTGTTACCATTGTTTGTTTTACCTGTCTGTGTCTTGTCATGGTGTGTTTTACATGTGTTATTATCATGAGTGTGTTATACCTGTGTTGTTTTCATGGTGTGTTTTACCTGTGTTGTTTTCATGGTGTGTTTTACCTGTGTTGTTTTCATGGTGTGTTTTACCTGTGTTATCATCATGTTTACTGGTGTTAAATGTATAATTTTACCTGTATAGTAAGCTCACCTCATGAAAGAAATATCATGTGTTTATCATCACCGCCCACCCCATATCTTCTTCTATGCACCAAATATTTAAAAAGTCATCTGCAATTTCTAAAACACATTTTATTCAAGCTACATGTACGTGTGCTAATAAACATTGAAAATTAATCAGGGATGTGGTCCATTAACCCTATCTGCCCTGGGCTTTTTGGGACCTGTCCCGCCAGGCCTGGGTGGAAGGGGGGGGGGCCATTTCGCCCGGCCCCCCCTAATTATTTTTCTTACCCCTTGAGCTAGGGGGCTGAAACTTATCACACTATACCCTTGGGTCAAGCTTTACCAGAAAATGTACAAAAATCCAAGATGGCCGCTTTGATGATGTCACAGTTTTCAAAAACGGCATTTTTAATCGATTTTTCGGTCAGATTTTCCGAATTTTTTATTTTTGCAATTTCTCCGCAAAAACTGCATGAAAAATTAGTAAATATTAATGTGATGTGGAATAAAGTTTGGTAGGGGGACCATAATGGCTCCCCCAGGCCAGGTAGGGTTAACCATTGGCCCCAATATTTTGAAAAATATATTAGCAATATGCTAACCAGCTTGTTTCTTGGCATAAGCTTATGTTTTTTAATACCTTGTGTCAGACTAAACATGAAAGTAAATAATAGAAATAATTTTTCCCCACCCGCCCCACTTTCCCAGCTAACAGGTGATGATAAACAAACAATTATTTTTAATGCACCTAAATCACAGTGTGTTTTCACTGGTGTGATGAGCAGACCAGTTTATTACTAAATGTATATTGATTGTCCTGGTGTCCCTTATCTGTGACCTAGTTAAGTATAATATGAGCAGATGTTAAACTGTACACAGATCGAGTTTCCCTTACTAGTAAGCAGCCCACATAAGTGTCTTTTATTACCGGTATGGTACATATGCCATCAAGTTTCATAGGTTCCTGGTAAGACTGTGTATACCAATTCAATGTACATGCCTTATCCTGTTTACATGTAGGCCTATCTGTACACGGAGATGTGAGGATCTTTCATATTTGGACTGATATTAAGTTATGTTTTCAGTAAATTGCAATTCTTATGCTTCAGTATGTGGTGCTACAGGATGAAGGATCGCCCAGTATTTTTTGTATTCAGTCAAGTTATTCATGTAGTTGTCCTCCCCGATCATGTTCGTGAGAAGGGACCTTGGAAATGCTGTCCATCTGTATGTAGGTCTCTCCATATGTCTGTCCAAACTGTTGAGCTTGTCGTAAGAGATGAATAACTGAGATAGTGGCGTTCCCAGGTTTGAAAAGGAATAGGACTTTACCTGTGGGGTACCGGGTGTAAAAAGGAATAGGACTCGACTTGTGGGGTTCCCAGGTGTGAAAAGGAATAGGACCCAATGTCGTGATATGACTGAAATAATACATGTAGTTGAAAACAATGTTAAATCATATTCACTCACTCACTCGCTCACTCACTCCAAACTGTTGATAATATTAACAATATTACGATAACAAAGAGGGCTCACACCTGGAAATAGGCACCTATCATTTTCAGAAAAGCCCATATAGAAAGAAATAGAATGGTCCAGCATAAATGGTTCAAGTGAGACTTGTTGTGATAATGGATCAAGCTCATTTTCCTCCATTGGGGGTGTTTTTGGAAGTAACAGGTGCCTATTTCCAGGCTTGGCGCCAGAGAGTCTTTGGCACAATGTTTCATTATGAATGCCTCAAGGTCAAGTTCACTCCAGGCTGACCTTGACCTCTTTTCAAGGGGCACAGGTCAAAATGTGAATATTTGCTTTTTCAATGTAACAAAAGAGAGCTGGAGTATCGATCTTAGGCCCTGCAAATTTATGAGCGCCTCTCGGTCAAGTTCACTCTATACTGACCTTGGTCCATCATTGAATGTCACAGTGGTCAGTATGTGAAAGCAGTCATTTGTTTGTGAACACATTATCATAGGAGCAAATTGATCTACTCTTCATCTGTGGCACCTATGCTGTCTTATATGGACCCCTAGATCAAGTTCACTCCATAGTGACCTATTTTCAACTGTCATTGGTCAAAAGGTGAAACCAGTCATTTGCTTGTGAACACAATATCTAAGGAATGAATGAAATATCTAAGGAACAAACTGAGCTACAGTCTTGATATTTCGCACAGTGCTGTCATATAAGCATACCTACATGTAGGTCAAGGTCTATCTGGACCGAGCATGACCGATTAAGGTTCTCAAAAAGTCAAAATGTCAACATCTGCTTGAAAATAACATTTGGAGAGCCTTGCCAAGAGAATTTCTTTGGTAGAATTGTTTGAGACAGATGGACAGTTGGGGTATTTCGGACAGGATGTGGGGTAGTTTGGACAGGATGTTGGAAAGTCAAACATGATGTGAGGCAGTTTGGACAGGATGTAGGGAAGTCCGGGCATGATGTGGGCAAGTTTTTACAGGATGTGTGGAAATTTGAGCAGGATGTGGGGACGTTTGGACAGGATATGGGGAAGTTCGGACAGGCTGTCCGTGTCGGGAGTTTGGAGAAGATGTGGGGATTCGAAGTTTCGACCAGGCTGTGAGGAAGTTTGGACAGGATGTAGGGAAGTTCAAACAGGATGTGAGGAAGTTCGGACATACCACAAAGTTGGAGTTTCCCTGTATCTTTCTGGTATGCCTGAAGTTGGGGAATTTTGGACAGGATGTGGGGAAGTTTGGACAGGATGTGGGGAAGTCAAACAGGATGTCAGGAAGTTTGGACAGGATGTGGGGTAGTTCGGACAGGATGTGGGGAAGTTTGGACAGGATGTGGGAAAGTTTGGACAGGATGTGTGGTAGTTCAAACAGGATGTGAGGAAGTTCGGACAGGATGTGTGGAAGTTCGGACAGGCTGTGGGGAAGTTCGGACAGGATGTGGGGAAGTTTGGAAAGGGTGTGTGGAAGTTTGAACAGGTTGTGGGGAGGTTTGGACAGGGGTGTGTGGAAGTTCGGACAGGCTGTGGGGATGTTTGGACAGGATGTGGGGAAGTTTGGACAGGATGTAGGGAAGTTCAAACAGGATGTGAGGAAGTTCGGACACATGTTAGTTGATAGAACCAAGCACGTGACACAAAGTTGGAATTTCGCTGCATCTTTCTGGTATGCCTGAAGCACATCGTCAAGTGACCAGACTGTCTGAAATAATTTTTAGTTTTCATTATGTTGTAACTTGTCTTTTATGTAGAATATGTTTGTTTGTCTTTAACCTGCCTGTCACTGTGTGTCTGTCCATTGTCTATGTCCTACATGCTGTCTGTATTGTATCAGGTGAACTGGAGAAGCAAGTGGAAGTCCTACAACATGAAAAAGAGGTGGTGATGGCTGAGAAGGGTGACGTGCTGTCTCGGTTACAGGGTGTGGAAGAAGAGCGCGACAAAATGAGTCAAATTATTGCCGACCAGCAAACCAAGCTAGACGAGGTAAATCAGTCTCAGACCATCTCATTCAAATATGAATCCTCGAAAATTTCTTGCCATTGATTATATTTCTGTCTTATTCTAGAGCACCTCGGGGTGCCGCCATTTTCTTGGCAAGTTCGAAGTTATTTCCATGCATGCATATCAGTACAATTTTGTATACGAGCTAGGCTAAATGAAATTAATATCTTGCTTTGCAGTTTAATACAGTTTGCATGAAACCGACAATGTTCTTTGAGTTACTCGGAGAGTTAGCCTTCAACTGTAATATTTCCTTAAAATAAAAGAAGTCATTGACTCAATTTTCAAGAAAATGTCAAAACTTTGAGAGAGAAATGTGTAAAATTGAAAAAAAAACAACAAAAAAACATTCAGAAATCATGTGCTGATCTGCGAATGAGGCTTTCAAAAGTAGAATACTGAGATGTTTCCGAAAACGATTATAAAAGACAATATGACTTATAATTTTACTGATAGGGCACTGTACTGTTGAATATTCCAGAATCAAGTCCAGCATGATGAAGATATGGAGGAAGTTATGAAGAGTCTACAAGATGAACTCATTAGCTGTAGAGAGAGCATAAGCTCTCTTCAGACAGAAAGAGATACGGAAAAGAAAACCAGAGTCAACCTGGAGTTGAAACTCGTTGAGATGGAAGAATACAAGAAGGAAGCAGAGCAGAGTATAGTAAGTTAGCTTGTTATAACCCTGTAAACTTGGTTCACAGGGGTATACTGGATTCAGCTTATCCGTCAATCTGAAATTTCATTTCCACATAATTAAATAAAGATTGTTTAGTATGCGGATATCTTGCCATGAGATGTTGTTTGGGATTGCATTTCATGATATGCCCAAAAATGGGGCGACCTGGAGGCCAATACTTGGGTGATGACCAGGTGCTGTTCTGGCTGGACAGATCAGTGTTCGAGATAATCGGAACTGAGCGCGCTCTCATTTCTTGGCACCTGTAGGCACCATCGTGATAGGACTGAAAAATTGTTGAAAAACAAAGTTAAATCCCACTCATTTACTCAACCAATTTAAAATTTTGTTTCTGGAGAAAAACTTAGAATGACTTGAAGATTTCTTTCTCCATTTGCCACAAGATGTTGCATATGATTGTGTTTCATCCAAACATACCCATTAGTGGGACCACCTGGAGGCGAACTGGAAATTTTGTTTCTAGATAATAAAATCAGAAAGAAGAGTTCTTTCTATTAATTTGGTATATGGATACCTCAATACAAGATGTTGCTTGGATTGCGTTTTGTCCGCATATTCCCGAATCTGAAACGCATAATCTGTAATTCCCAAAGATTTATACAAGAAGCTTTCTTGCCGATCAAATGTCAGTGCGCTGAGCGAATCTTTTGTTCAACATTTATATCGTGAAAAGCCCATTAAAACACTGACATTCTACTGTACAACTTTGGGCTTATTCTCAAATTTTCCCGTAAACAAGCAAAAATTACTTCAGAATTGTTAGTACTGTATATAATTTTGCATTTTATTTGGATTTTTACTATCAGATTACTCTAAGAGAAGAGCAGGACAGATTCAAGGATACAGTGAAGGAGTTAGAAGTCCAGTTGGCTGACAAACTGACAGAGGTTAACATGTTACAAGAGAATAAGGTGACAGTGGAGGTCAAGGCTGCAGAAATCGAAGAACAGAAAGAAGGTGAGGCTTACCTTGATTAAAACAAGATGGTGTCTGTTTGTTATTACATGTATGTGTCTGTTTTTTTTATTACATGTAGTTGGCGTTGAGTTTTGAAGTTCTTTTAACTTCAAATTTTCTGTTTAATAATATGACTAATCTCATATACGGATTTCAAGCACCACTGACCCCACACACTTGGTCTGGGTAGTCTAATTGGGTAGTACTTGTGACAGGTCTTCCATGCTGAATCCACTTTGGTAGAAATCATTTATATCCAGTTATTTTTAGGGTAACTCTTTCTTGATAAACATGATAAAGCACAAATACTTACGCTGGATTGGCCAGTCACATGTGAAACTCAAACCCGCACCCTCATCGGCAGCAGTAAATGCAAGTGCTCTAAACAAATCTGCCATCTCAGCTTCCGCAAAAGAGAAAGTTTGAAGATCAGAGTCTAGATTACAAGGATTTTGTGAAAGATGAGGTGGCCTGGTTTAGAGCACTTGGATTTACTGCTGGCGATTTGGTGCCAAAACTCTGAGGGTGTGCGTTCAATTCTTACACAGGACTGGTCTATCCAGCACAAATATGTGTGTTTTACCTACAAGAATGTCGTATAAATGTTACCTATGTTCTAAATGTCATTACTATATATATTATAGAAACCAAGCAAATATTCTTTAATAATTATCCTATTTGAAGTTAATTTTCCTACATTATGTACATTGATCCACATTTTCTTTGTGTTATCTGTATAGCTTTGATATGTTGTTTACAGGACTGGAGAAGGACAGACTTGATCTGTTAACTGAGATTGACAAGCTGAAGGAGAAGGTTGAATATGAGATGCAACCCAACATTGCCTTTGAAGAAGAGAACAAAGACCTTCAGACCAAGGTCCGTGTTTAACCATTGGGAAAACAGTCAATTATTTTTCTGTTTAAGCTGAATTCATATAGTCAGGTTTTTACATGTTCCTCATTGGACGAGGTCGTATAATGAAATATAGAGTCCTATATATCCATCTGTTGAGGAATTGAAGGAAGTGTATCTGATAATGATCTGATCATTGTGCAATCCAGGTCATGATAAGAATTGACCTCAGCTCTTCAGAGAGCTTGTTGTAAGAGGTGACTAACTGGTACACCCATGGGTTTCCTTGGTGTGAAAAGGAATAGGACCCTACCCCTGTGGTTTCCAGGTTTGAAAAGGAATAGGACCCAAATGTTGTGATATGACTGAAATAGTGTTGAAAGCACCATTAAATCATATTCACGCAATCAGTCACTCACTGAACTTTGAGTTGAGTTGTTGAGGGGATGAGATGGTTCAAGGGGAAAAGTAGGGCAGCTTGTCAGGCTAGCCTCCGGGTTTATCTGGAACGAGAGTGGCAGTGTTTCGTGATGGTGAGGAGTGTGGTAGGAATTGGGTTTTCAACTGTCTGTTCTGGCTTAAACTTGTAGCTGTTGAAAATTTCCCTTTAGCTTTGTCGTTCGGGCACTGCACTCCTAAGGGAGAGGTCAGTGGTTCCAACCCTGGCTGCGAACTCGACCACTAAAAAAACAGCTACCTGTTACTATTTACTGCTCCTCTCTTCTGGCTTCTTAGCATAGTAGATGGTTAGGGGGTAATTTTTCTGTGGTGGCTATTTTTCTACTATTTTCTAGATTTGAAAACGATTGATCGTGAATCATTTCCACCTTGAGAACTCACGACTGAGAAAAATTGACAAAAATTGTGATTGAATCTCGAATGATATTTAAAAAGTAGAAGTATGATTTGTCCTTTTTTACAGGTAGAGGAATTACAGATCGCCTTGACCGAGAGTAACAGGCTTACTAAAGAACAGAAGGAGGAAATGAACCAACTGACACAGAAACTGGAGAGTATCATGGAGGAAAAGGACTCTGCTCTGACCAGACTTGAGAATACGGATGGAGAGTTGGCTCTCAGACAACAACAACTTGTAAGTATAGACCATTTGACAGTTTCTTGACCAGTACTCACCAGCAGTACTGGAGTGTGATACACTCCCACAATTGAGTTCAGGAGTGTGAAAAATAGCACTCGCTAAATGAAATTCTTTCTAAGTTATAACCAGGAGGAGTGTGATATCACACACCTGAAAATCAGTTTTAGAATTCCAGGAGAGTGATTTGCAGCACTACTGCCATTTTTAAAAACGAAAGACTGCACTAGCACAGACTAGTGCAGACTGACCAAATGAGCTTAGATTGTACATTCCTGGTGATGCTCACTGGGTCAGTCTATGCCATCTCCCTCTGTGTGCAGTGATGCGTAATGGTCAAAGCATGGTAGATACGTTAGACCCTTGACAATCATATAAATAGATGAGAAATATAATGAAAACTGTTCAATATTTCTTCAAATCAAAGTGTTTTAAACACTTTAACAATTTAATAATTAATAATATGTTAAACACTTTACTTAACCAATTAAAGTTTCATGCAATATTGGTGATAATTTATTAGAATGAAAAGTTGGCAAAGGTAGGCTACTGTTATAGTTTACCTTTTAGGCATTGCTATTTTGGGAATTTTGTTGTTGCGATCTTTGCATTAAGTAAGTGAAATTCTGAGTGATATAGTTTCTTGTTCAGAGCACTCAGCAGGCCTCCTAGAGTGGCATAAAATCATAAAATTTTGCCAAAAATGGGTAAATAGCATAAATAGCATAAAAATTTAAAAAAAAATCAAAAAATCATAAAGTCATAAATAGTTGTTGGAAAAAAGTGGTCAGTTGACGAACTGTACTTAAAATCTCCGAAATCAGGTATTGGGCATGCTCATGAGTTCCAAGTATGTACATATAATGCTGTGCAATACCTGGTTCTGTGTTGGGCTATATTATTTGTGCATTATTCACATACATAGCCAGGGTTCTCTGATATCCACTCATTCTCAACTTGTCACACTTGACATTGTACCTCTCCAACCTACAATCTGTATTCACTTTGACTCTACTTTTATGAGAAATCATAAAAAATAGATAACAAAAGCATAAAAAAGCATAAAATTTCTATGAAAATAGCATAAAATAATCTTAAATTTTCACAAAAATTGGCATAAAATCATAATTAGAATTTCTGAAAAGTGGCTGGGAGGCCTGATTCAATTGTATCATGTTTTTGTTCCAAATAGGAATGGTATTTCATTGGAATACATCTTAAACATATAACATTGCATTTGTAGGAGTCACTAACCCAACAGCTGTCAGAAGTTCAAGCGGGCAGACAGCTTCTGGAGGAGAAGACCACCGACTTACAGGAGGAGCTAGACATCCGAAAACAGGAACTGGAAACACTACGGATTAACATTGCTGATCAAGATTCAGCACTAGCTGAAATATCGCAACAGTTGAGCAACAAAGGGGAAGAACTCCAGGTTGGCATGGAAGCTTACAATGTAGAGAGAACCACCTTGAATGGAACAATATCATCTTTGGAAGCTGATCTTTCTCAGGTTAGAGAAGCGTATGTGAACCAGGAAACCAGTTTAGTTTCTGTACAGGAGATGCTCGAAACACAAAAAATAGAATTGGAGAATTCCAAATCAGATCTAGCTCAGAAGGAGGAAATCATTGGTCAATTAAATCTTCAAATGAATTCCTACACTCGAGAATTGGAAATACTGCGGGAGGGACAGTCGGAGAAAGGGAAGGAATTTGAATCCAAAGTGCAGTCTCTATTGGAGCAACTTTCAGAAATGGAAAAAGAGGTGACAGAACAGCAGAAGTTAGTGTTAGACCTGGAGAAAAAGAAAAGTTCTCTAGAGACAGACTCGAAGCAGAAAACGGAGGAACTTGCTGTGTTAAAACACCAGTCTGAGGAAATCATTCAAACATTCGAAGAACAACTGAAACAGAGGGAAGAACAACTTACTGCATCACAGGAGCAGCTTGCCCAAATCAGCGCAGTCCTTGCCGAGAAGGAGAAATCCTTCAGTGAACAGCTGCAGAGTGAACGTGAAAATTATAACAGTTACATTGAAAATTTGAAGCAAGAGAGCCTGCATGTTCAGGAACAAGTGGATACGTTACAAAACCAGGTCACAGAACGGGACATTAAACAACAGTCTATGGACCAGATTGTCGAACAGTTGTCAAATGAGTGCAGTGAGAAGGCTAAACAGCTGCAGAGTGTTCGACAGTCACTGGGTGAAACAGAATCTAAGCTGACTCAGAAAGTCGAAGAAGTGGACACGATGTCTACTCATATTACCGAGTTACAGACATCTGTACAGAGTCAAAAGATGTTCCTAGATTCACTCAATGAAGCTGGATCGGAAAAGGATATACAACTTCAGTCTTACGCAAATGAAATAGAGAATCTGCAATCTCAGCTCGAGAAAGCTTCTCAAACTTTGAAAACTACCGTTATGTCGGGGGGAGAAAAAGATCAGAGCATATTAGACCTGCAAAACGAAAGTGCTCAGCTTTCTAGCAATTATGCTCAGTTAGAATTAACTGTATCTAATTTGCAGCAAGAAAGGGACCAGTTGATATCTTTGAAGTTGTCTCTAGAAAATCATGTCGAGGAGCAAGAGGAAAAGTTAAAACATTTGTCTGAGAATTTACAGGAAATTGCTGAAGGCAGAAGACAGGATGCTGAATCATTAGCAAAAATTCAGACCAGCTTGATGTCCGTGTCTGAAGAGAAGGAAAATTTGATGAAGGAAATAATTATGTTAAATGAAACCGTTGAAACCAAGGATAAAGAAGCCAATTCTCGTGCAAATGAATTGGCAACTTTGAGAGAAAATGTTCAAACGCTGGAGAAATTAAATACAGAACTCACATGTGAGTGTGAAAAACAAGTTTTAGAAGTCAATAATTTGCAGAAAGCCTTGCACGAGAGTCAAAGTAACTGTAGTACAATGGACGAGAAAGTCGTGCTCTTGTCGGCTTCTGTTGAGAGCAAGGACGATCAATTACAGAAACAAACTGAGGATATTTCTTCTCTGAAGAAAAGTTTCGAGGAAAGCCAGGTTATGTGTTCTTCTCTGCAGGACAGTGTTGAAAAGTTGTCGTCCGCTATCCAGGCTAAAGACGAGGAGTTACAACGTTGGAGGTCATTCAAAGAAAGCGCTGATGGCCAAACTGCTGATCTGGTCAAACTCGTATCCGAGAAAGAAAGTGCAATCGGGGGTCTCTCTTCGGAACTTGAATCTGCGAAGGCTGAAAATGAAAGGTTAGGCAGTGAAATAACAAATATGAATGTTGAGCTACAGACCGCTAATTCTAAAATGGTAGACCTGTCCGCAGCTATAGTAGAAAAGGAAAATTCACTTCAAAATGTTCAAGCTAATTTGAATAAATTCCAGGCTGAATGCGAAGAGAAATCCCAACAAATTGTGACTCTGGAAGCTTTTAAATCTAGCCTGGAAGAGAAACTGGTTAGTATCACCGCATCTCTCCATGAAAAAGTCTTGGATTTTGAATCTCTGTCATCCAACTTCACTTCACAACAGACTGAACTTCATAGTAAAACTGAGGAGTTGAAATCGTCGAAGGAGCAGTACAATCACATGCTCAAAATGCTCGAGCAACAGGAGGCGGTTTTATCACAAGTGCGGTCAGATTTTTCACAATGTAAAGAAGAGCTGAAGCAATCTAAAGATAATTTGAATGAGTTAACAGCTGAGAAGGAGAAACGTGAGATGGAATTAGGTGTTTTGAAGCAAACAGTGAGCCAAACTGAACAATTCTTGTCCTCCATGTCGGAAAACTTATCACAGTCTCAAACCGCTTTGAAGGCGAAAGAATTGGAAGTGCACACCTTGAAAACTGAGCTAGAGAAGCAACTGGAGATGCATCAGTTAAGCGAATCCAGTACGGCAGAGAAAGACGATAAACTAGTCGCGGCTCTCCAGGATATCGAGGGCTTAAAAAACGAATTATATAACGTGAGGACTACACTGAAAGAAACACATTCCAGTCTTGAGGAAGCTCGATCCAAGCTGGCTGATACGGAACAGAGACTCACTGAAAGTCGCAATTTGCTGAAAGAGAAGGATCAGATTGTGACAGGCCTGAACCAGAGTGTACAGAAATTACAACAGGAGATGACCAGTGCCAGGGAAGAAATTATCCAATTAGAATCCAGGTTACAAGCTGGAGAAACTGCTTTAGGTACAGCCAATGATACGGTCCGTTCTAGTCAGCAAAAGATAGAGGAACTCAATGAAGCCAATACTATGCTAAAAGAGGATTTGATTTTGAGCGTTAAAGCCGCGGAGGAATGGAAATCAAAGTGTACCATTCAGGCAGATCAGCTGGCTGATCAGTCGAACACACTTCTAGAAAGTGAAAATATAGTGTCCGCACTAACAAGTGAGGTAAACCAGTTGAATACGGACTTGGACGCAATCAGAACTGAAAATTTGAATTTAATCTCCAGTCTGGCTGAAAAGGAGTCCGTTGTGTCTGGTCTTGGACAAACCGTTGAAACTTTGCAATCCAGTCTCGCGCAATTGACAGAGACGGAGCAAAGCCTTGTAGAGGAAGTCAAGGCTGCAAAGCTGAAACATGAAGAATTACACTCACAGATTCTCCTCCTGCAAGAAGAAGTTGTCGAGAAACAGACGAAGTTAGAAGCCCAGATCCAGATGATGGAATTGATCCAGGTGGAGCTGAAGGAATCGAAGACAGAAGCAACGAATCTCGCTTCAAAGTTACAGGTTCAGATGGACGCCATTCAGTCCTCGCATTCCACGAACAGCGAGAAAGACGATACTATCAAATCGTTGCTGGAAGAGAAGAGCATCTTAGAGCAAAGTGTTGTTAGCTTTCAGCAGCAGTTGGAAGAGATGGGAGCCCAGCTGGAACTTTCCCAGGAGGAGATGGGGTCTCAGCTGAAACTTTCCCAGGAAGAGATGGGATCCCAGCTGAAACATTCCCAGGAAGAGATAAAGATTTTCCACAACAAGAATGAGGAGTTGACCACCCTGCTGTCTGCCAGGGAAGAGACTTTGCAGGATCTGGTGGAGAAGCTTGCACAGTCAGAAGAGATGGTGAACAGGCTGACGTCCAGTTTACAGGATGGTACCTTTAAGGTGGATCAGTTGACACAGACAACATCCGAACAACAGGAGCTGATCAGCACTCTGAATCAACAGATTCAGGAGAGAGACCATACTGTTCAGTCTCTGACGGCAGAAAGAACCTCTGTTCAAAAGGAAGTGGAAAGGCTAACACAGACTTTGTCCGAGACCACTGCTGCCTTCAAAGATAAGGATGAACAGTTGACGTCTGTCGCTGTCCAGTTGGAGGAAAGCAGGTCTTACGCGCAACAGTATTCTCAAGAAGTTCAGGTTCTACAGACCCAGTTACAGGTTCACACTGACACGCTGAACAGGTCATCCTCCTCGGTGGAAGAAAAGGACCAAGCCATAGCATCCCTGCATCAGAATCTCCAACAGCAGATTCAGCAGTGTGCCCAGCTAACACCAGAAAAGTCTGCTTTGGAGAATGTCGTTAAACAGCTGAACAGTAATCTTGAGGAAATGAATGAGAGATTGAAGGCTAAGGACGAACAGATGGTGTCTCTGACCGAATCACTCGAACAGTATAATACTCAGTTAACCGCCTATGCTGCCCAGGGAGAAACGCTACAGCTGGAGGTCGATGAAGCGACGGATGCTCTGGCGGCCAAGTCGGAAGAATTAGCTGAGGCCCACACAGCACTGACTGAGTTGCAAGATGAACTGGCGAAAAGTAGTGCGACTTATCAGAAACGTGAAGAGACGGTTAAAAATCTTGAAGGTCAGCTTGAGATTTTCAGACAGACGGTTGAACAATTGAGTAGTAACTCTTCAGGCCAGGAGGAGACAATGGTACAGCTGACGACAGAAAATGGCCAATTAAAGGAGATGTTGAGAGAATATGTGGAACAAAACCAGGGGTTGCAAGGACAGTTAGAACAGGTGCTGGCTGCCGTAGAAGAAGGGAAGCAACACTTGATTGACAAAGATGGTAAGATTCAGTCGTTGCTCGAAAATATGCAGGAATTAGAAACCCAGGTCACCATCATGTCTCAGGAAAATCAAGCTTCGAGTTCCCAGCTCGCCGAGTCTGCTGAAACTAGCGAGGTCATTATGAACACTCTTGCGGAGAAAGAAGCCAGGATCTTGTCTCTGACGGAAGAATTACAAGCGAAAGAATTGAATTTCAAAAAAGCCTTCGCTACGGCCAAGAAATTGAAGTTCCAGCTGAACCAGGCGAACAAGGCAGCAGAAGAACATGGCCCTCAGATGGAGAAGTTGAGTAAACAGTTGGAAGACTTGAAGGTTCAGCATGAGGCAGGACAGCAGCAAATTACGGAGTTGGAAAATAACCGGTCTCTACTTCAGACAAAAGTGGCAGAGGTGGAAAAATCAATTGCAGAAAAGGAGTCGAGAGTTAAAGAGCTGGAGAGCAGCTTGGAAGCTAGTACAGGGAGTACAGAGCCTCTCCAACAGCAGTTGCAGAGCTATGCTTTGCAGTTTGAGACTATGGCTGAATCATTGAGACAAAAGGAGGAACAACTGCTTCTGGTGACTTCAGATAAAGATGAACTGACTGGGATGATCGAGAAACTCTCTCAAACTGAACACCGGTTACAACAGGCCGACATTGCACTGGATGAAGCAAATTCTCGACTTGAAGAGAATACTGTCGCATTGCATCAACTTCGATCCACACATGAGAATTTGGTTGTAAGTTTGCAAGATCTTCCGTCCTGTATTGAGGATGAAGGAACTAAATTAACCGACACAACAGACATCATTTCCATTGTGAACAAGGATATTCAGGACAAAGCGAATGAGATAATTTTGAAAACGGAGGCTTTGCAAAATATGTCCACTGAGGTTTCTCAGCTCAAAGAATCCCTGCTCTCTCTTCAATTCGAAAGAGGTGAATTATTACAATCTGTTACAGAGATTCAAAACAATTATGCCAGTTTATTTGAGAATTTCCAAAAGTTACAGAATGAAATTGTGGAGAAAGATAATTCTTCAGAACAGTCTTTGCAGAAACTTCATTCTGCTGAAATTCTCACCCAGAACTTAAAAGAAACCTTAGACCAAAAAACGGCTGCTTATGCAGAAATGTGCAACAGGGTTGTGACTTTGGAGGAAGAAAAGGCTGAGTTGGCCTCGTTAAATAAAAAATTTGAAGAGCAAATAGGTCACATTTCGACCATTGAAGCCAAGCAACAGTCCGATTCCAATGAGCAAATAGAAGAACTGAAGAAAAAATTAGCCGATTTACATACAGATTTACAGCAGAAGTGTGTCGATATAGAGAACCTGAAAGTGGACTCCAAAGACAAGGAGGAAGAGTCGGCCGAGCTGTATTCCCGATACGATTTAATGGAGTCGAGTCTGAAAGAAGAGATAGAAAAACTGCAAGTCCAGCTTCAATCAGCTCAGCTTGATTCTGAGGAGATCAGGAGCCAGATGTACGAGATGTCCGTCCAAAATGCCAAACTTCAAGCCGAACACGAATCTTTGGTTCATATCGAAGACGTATCCATTGGCTTACAAGAACAGTGTGAAACTATGAGGGTCCAGTTGGACCAAGCTGTGTTAGAAAATGCCACTTTGACTGAAACCCTTCGAATTTTAAAACCAGAGAACATAAAACTAAAAGACGAAGCTAACCAGTTGTATCAGGAATATGTTGCCCTTCAGGAATCTATGCAACAAACAGACAGTGAAGGTCTTAGTCCAGACCAGTCTGCATCTGGGAAAGCAGAAACGCAGGCCTCGGACATGTCGGAAACTGTGTTATTACAGGAAACTGTGGAACAGCTCCACCATCAGTTAAGCGAAGTCCAGCAGCAGAAACTCCAGTTCGAAGAATACTGTAATCAGTTGGTATCAGAAAGTGGCAGTTTGAGAACGCAGTTATCCAATACGATGACCCAGAAAGAAGAATTGGAGATGGAATATACCAGGCTGGTCCAGCACCAGCAGAATCTCCCCCAAACAGAAGAGCCGACCCAAGAGGTGTCCGGGTGGGGTGACACGATACCCCAAGTTCAAGTGGAGGTGGAACAGGTTCAAAGGTCAGAGACGGTTTCCACCCACAGCCAACAGTCTGATGAATCACCTCTACAGGGTGCTTATGAGAATTTATCGAGTGAGCTCGAGGAAGCGAAGGAAAAACTGGAGGCGACGGAATTCAGATATGAGAAACTGTCCAATGAGCATGAGGAAGCCAAGAGTAAACTGGAGGTGAATCAGGTCAAATATGAGAAACTGCTGATCAAGTTGAAAGCATTGAAGGATAGAAATGACAAGCTGCTAGCTGAACGTAAGAAGAACCTTGCTTCGAATGAAGATACTAAACAGCACCACGAAGAAGTGTCGGTACTGGAGCAACGACTTTCTGAGGTTCGGAATCAATATGAACAATCAGCTTCGTCCCAAGCTGCTGAACGAGAAGGTTATTTAGAGAAAGAGAAAACATTGCAAGCCAAGATATCCGAGTTGGATGCTGTGTTGGACACTGTCATAAGTACAAAAGAAACTGAAAATGAACAGTTACGGTTGAAAATTCTTGAAGCTCAAGAGTCTCTGAAAGACTCGAAGAAAGGCTTCCAGGATACACTGTCAGCACAACAAGATGTATGGAAAGCAGAAATAGAGAAACAAAAAGTGGATTTTAATAATCATTTGTTGCAATTAGAAGATGAAAATGAAAGATTGAAGAGAGACTTCAGTGAACTTGAAACAGCTTTTAAGGAACGAGAGTCGGTGAAAGATTTAGAAAAGGGTAGTTTGGAAAATAAGCTCTCCGATTTACGTGAACAGTATGAAATGTTATCTGGGGATATAACACATTATCAGGAACTTGTTCAGAAATTAAAACAAGAAAATTCTCACTTAAAATCAGACAATACGGAGAAAGAAATTCTGGTCGAGAAACTTAAGACTGGTGAATTAGACTCAAAGTCTTCATCAGAACAGCTGGAATCAATGAGATCCCAGTTAAACCTGGCAGATCAGGAAATAACTCGCCTGCAAGAAGAGCTGGCCGATGCTGAAGAAGGCCATAAAACAAAAGAACAGGTATTGTTAAGTGAAAAGGCTGATCTAATGTCAACAGTACAGGCACTGCAGGAGAAAAATGCAGGACTTCTGGCTTCAGTTGAAGAACGAAGCGATGCTGTCACAAGTCTGCAATCTCAAAATGTCACTGTTGTTGAAGAGCTTCAACGAAGACTATCTCGACTCGAAGAAGAGAAGAGCGGGCTAGAGGCAGAAATAGATGACATGAAAGGAGAAATTTCAGTCCACAAGACGGAGAAGCAGTCTATAAAAGAGGAACTGGATGGGTTGAACTGGAAACTCCAGGAATTAGGCTCTTTAGAAGAAGAACTAGAGAGTACGCAGAACGAACTCTTCGAAATTCAGAAAGAAAATAGTTCTCTGAAGAAACAAGTGAATGAACAAAACAGTAAGATGCACGATCTGTCTTCACTAGAGGATGACCATGTGGTGTTAAATGAACAGCATAACCGCTTGTTAGACGACAATATGGTCATGGCGAAACAGGTGGAGGAGCTCCATGGTCGACTTCAGGCCGTATCCGAGGAGGCCAAGGATACGATGTTCAACAAGGATCAGGTGGAACATCTGGGCAAGGAGAAACAGGCCCTCCTCACGAGGATCATGGACCTGGAAATACAGTGTCAGGAGTCTGCGACGGAAAATACTGACCTGAAACAAGACTTGGTGAAAGTGAAAGGGGAGCTGGAGCAGCTGGCATTTGAGACGGACACACTGAAGGCACAGCTGCAAGTGCTGACCTCTAGTGGCGATAAGCTGAGTAAGTTCCAGGCCGAGTATGACAAGCTCCAGCAGCAGTTCGCTGTGGCCATTGAACAGAAGAATGAGATTCAGGCTCAGCTGAACCAGGCTCATCACACACTGCAGCAGAGGGAGGGTCGCTGTCAGCAACTCGCCATGCAGGTACGTCACACGCATAATACAAACGAAATGTATTTTGAACCCAGGCAAATTTGTACACCTGCTTGTTTCAAGGTGTTTCAATTATTAGGGAAGCAATGGGGACAACTGACCGTTTTAAATATTGAAAAGTTATCTCCCATGAATAACAATCTTTTCTTATGCCCGGCGTGAAATGAGTACTTTAGAACTAAAAAAAAATGAGTAGCTTACTTTAGAACTAAAAAATTCACCATTCAACCAATTACAACCCATTTCAAGAAGCTGTGGATCTCTAGCACCAAACTTGATAGCTAGACATGACTGCTTAAGAGAGGCTAGGTGTACATTTTTAGCTCGGCGTATATACGAAGTAGGCGAGGTATTGGGAGAGAGAGGGGGAAAGTGGCGGTGTCTGTGTTGGTGTTGGAGTCGGTGTCGGTGTCCGGTTAAGTTTTTATGTTTAGCACAACGTTAGACTCAAGCTGGAAGGTTAAAGTTTTTTGTTTAGGCTGGACTTCGAATAATTTTGACTTCTTTTGGACTCTGAAAGTTTTCTGAGTTACTGTTTTCTGTTTAGGCTGGATTTACTGCTTGAAAAAAAAAGGTAATCTTTATTTCAAGTTTTATAATATAGTTCATCTTTCAATCCAACTTCAACATCACTGACAAAGAAGTCAAATTTTTATAACATTATGTATTGTCATTGCCAGTGATGTGCAACCTGAAGGGCTCGATCTTTATGCGAAGCTGCATGTTATTGACAAAACCCAAAACGGCGAGCTGGCGGGTTACACATAACCCTTGTTAAACAGGGAATAATTGGTGAAAGCGTTAAGTTAGTCAAGCTGTAAAACAGTTACCCAAGATTCGAGGGGTTTTCAGATGTGCAGCTTCAGCTTCGAACACTTTTCCCTGCTAGCGTTTAACATCGTCATTTAAGATCTATTCTCTTCCAATCGCAATTGAGCCGGAATCTGATTGGTGCCTGGAAAAAACCTTTTTTTCGCACCGATTGGCTCACTTAACATGACCCCATAATCCTTAATCCCATGGACTAAATGTACGGGTAAAAAATGAAGTTTAGTATCTTTTGGTCCAAGGCCAAAATGTGCCTTATGTGTATGAATTTCATTGACGTACGGGTATTAACTCGACTGTGATGAACTTTAGGTGAGCCAGCTGGCAGAGGACCGGAGTTACTTGAACAAACAGCTGGGAATATTGTCCAAATCTCTGAGGGAGAAGGAATCTGAGCACGAGGCCATCCAGCAGCATTACCAGATGTTACGACAGAGTAATCTCACCATGCAAGGCCGGGTAAGGAAGTATGGTTTGACAACTTTAAGTTGGAAATATGATGCTTTTATCACAGGTTGGATATAGATCCACAAATCTCTGTATTGTTCTAGCGTTATATTGAAAAACTCAGATTAAAATCTATTTTATGACGGTTTTTAGTAACATTGATTGAATCTGTAAACACTTCTCTAGATTTCTTTATCTTTTGTTTTGGTTAAAATAAATGAGATATATCCCACAAAATCTGGGGATTGAATTTCAGAATTTTCAGTGTTTTTTAGGGCTTTTTTGTGAGTACCAGTATTTATTTTCATCACTGTTTTATACATGTATTTGTAACAGAATTAGCAGCACTTGTCACCTTGACTGGGGTTGACACTTATTTACCAATCATGGTCTTTTGGGTGATACAAAACATATATTCTATTTCTTCAAATTATTCAGACAGCAAAAGTTAACTTCGAGCAATTACAGAGAGAATTTCTGCTAACAATCTACAAATTTCAATAGCTATACGTACTTTCAGTTCTTGGGATAAATAATATATCCCTGCCACAGTATTTAGCCTCAGTTGACATAAATATGAGTTTTTTCTGCTTCCAAGTTTAAAAATGCTGTTCGAAAAATTAGAAGAAATAGTAGTCGGGTATGAATGCACCTAGTTATTTACCCTTATCTAGGATGGCTTAGTGATAACCTGTGCTGGATATACTAGACATGCAGTATGATGTCGGTCTGTTCACTAAAAATTTCTGTACTTGAACACAGTTGAGTGCCATGGAGAGCAGGGTCATAACCGAGCAGACACAGAGAGAAGCTGTAACATTGGCAACACAGGCAGAGGAATCTCGGGACACACAGACACAGACGGACATGGTCACCATGGCGACAGATGTAGAGGAACTTCACAAAGTACAACTGGCACAACCACCGGACGAAACGGTGATAGAAAAACAGGAATCTCAGGAAGTTCAGCTGACAGAACCCACTGATGTACAACCGACTTCTGTTGATGAAAGTGAGATGGCTTCCCTTCATCAAAGGTGAATAAACTCTTAATCCTTTCATTCCTGGATGAGAGAGCGAAGTGTTTTTTTTATGTTTTTTTTTTTCGGCATTGAAGATCAATGTTGAGATATGTTCTGTGAGATTCCTTTTCAGTTAAGCCCCATATTTGAGTCAAAGCACACATGTACCTAATTTGCCTTAGTTTGGGGTTTTAAAATATTTGTAAAATCTATGAACTTGGATCCCACCCTAAAAATGTTTGTCACATCAGCTAGGGGGTGTGCGCAAATTAGGGACGTAGAGCTCCGTGTTCTTCTGCTTTCATGCAACAACATGTCTATCTAACCTGTCTAGATATCCATTGATACACTTTATGCTCTCAAATTTTGTACATGTATGACTTGTTTGATTGGTTAATCTATATACAGTAATCCCTCTAATAATTCAGTCCCCCTATCAAAATTCAATCACCCCCGAGTTTGTGGACAAAATTCAATCGATCATTCTAAAAAATTTAATCACTCTCTAAAATCATGATTTAGAACCATTTTGTCAACTTCCTGTTCTTATAAATTTGGTCACCCCCTGATTTTATGGTGAGAAATTTCTCTTCCTGCAATCAAATTATTAGAGAATTTACCGTACCAATGTAAATATGTTGTTACAGACTGGATGAGCTGGTGAGATCTCACCAACAGGTCCATGCTGAGAAAGCTGAGTTCGAAAATCAGCTGAGCGGAGAGCGACAACGAGGTATACACCTGGAAGAGGAACTCATGCAGCTCCGAGAACACATGCAAATACAGTCACAGGCTGCACTTAACGAGGTATGTGTACAATATATGAGAACACATGCAAATACAGTCACAGGCTGATGGAGGTATTGAACAAAATCCAATCTTGAATACTAGGGGCATCCGGTCCTGTCCTCCCTACTAGGCTCTGGTACAGAGCTCAGCTGTACAATCAGTCGTTGGATAGAACAAGAAAAACTAGAATTCAGAACATAACGAGGGCGTCTCTGTGAAGATCATGTCGACGTCCCGACGTCAAGCATGTTACGAGCTCGTCCGACACATGACATACTCATGATGCATTCTTGTGAAACACTTCCTATTCTGATGTCATAAAGTTATGACGATGACCATGAAGACGACTCATCACTGATATTTCAGAAGGAATTGAATATATTCCAATGGACCTGGAAAAGAACACGTGAACAAATTTTGCCATGTGTTATAGGATACACTTTGTGAAAGCGTCGACCTAGGGTTTCATTGGAGCAGTCATTTTTCAGAGGAAAGTGACCCCTGGTGGCGAGGTTGACCAAAACCAGGCAAATGTTGAGGAACCCATCTGAAAATAAACATTTGACCAGTGTAAAATTCCTTTGAGAATTTATATCACCTCCATCCATGCAAAATCCTGAAGATGACTTCAAGATATTAAATCCACTTATGTTAAATCCACTCCTAATTCAATCAACCTGTTAAAATTCAGTTACCCCAAAATTCTTCGTTTAATCAATTTTGTCTAATATCATCAAAATAAACGAAGAATATTTGATTATCTGCATGATTTTGAACGCCTGTTCTAATAAATTTTGATCACCCCTGATTTTATGCTGGAAAATTTCACTTCCTGTGATTGAATTATAAGAATGTATACTGTACTTCCTTGTATAAGAGACAGGAAAGCATATTCAAACAGCTAAATTTCATTATTGATAGGGGTATATCTGGTTAGTTTATTCAGTGTAGGGTTTTCTATCTGAATAACACCATTATATCTGGGTTGTACATGTTATACTTATATTTTCAGATGCACCTGCAGATGGAGGGTGATGAGGAAACTGCCCCCATGTTAATGAAGGCCAGTCCGGTCCTGTGTAAGTTATCTCCTCATTGCGCATTATTGGATGTTGATCGTAACAAACTCATTTATCCAGATGTTATGAGGTCGGCTTGTTTGAAGACCTGCAGAAGATACATTATGCTTTAGCAATATCATGTTAACTCGCTTTGAAGGACCTGGTGGATTTTGGCGAGGTGCAGTTGGTGTCCCAAATGAAAGTAATTTTTCAATTGTCATATAAAAACACTATATTGTTGTAGGCTCATGGTAATTATGAGACACTGGGTCCTGGGGTTATTGAATATAAGGATCTAAATTAATGTATTTGTGCAAAATCATAAATTTGGAGGTGAAAACATCACCTTTTCTCTATATATTTTGTGAGGTGATTCACTTTTGCGTCAAAGGAGCACATCATTTGGTTTCGTCTTTAAGAGAAGGGCCCACATACTAAAGGGGTTTACTTTCGTCTGAAGAGGGCATTTGTAGGAAAAAAATATTTCTTTCCCAAAAGTGGAGATCGCCCGAATCCTCTGAATCCACCTTGGCTACGGGCCTGAAGAAGACAAATGTTTTGAATCCATCTACAGTTTGATTCTGGACTGGCGACGTAGGCTTATGGAGAGAAAATGTGCTGTTTTCATCTTGAAAGTTACATTTTTGCGCAAATCCACTATTTCAAGATGTTGTTAATAGAGAACCCGAAGACCCAGTGTTACCATGAGCATATAACAAGATAGGGTTTTCTATGATAACGGACAAATAACTGTCACACGTAATATTTAATTTTTGGCACTCCAATTACACCACATGGGGTCTGAAACCTTGCTAAACTCACTGCGTCATTTTATCTATAAATATTAGATTTTATACATGTAGATCATTTTCAGATCGATTATGACTAACCTGCATATTCATACTCAAGGTTATTTCTCAAGTTTCGTACTAACCTGTGTCAGCTAATATTTCTGTGGAATGGACAACTCATAGCTGGGGTGTTGCTATGTGAGATATTGTATTGACTCGAATAATGTAAGAGTTGTCGGTTGATCTTTCATGTAAGGATGTATTGTTCAGGCCTTGTTAGTGGTGAAAATGTGTCGACTAGACTTAATTGTTGTACATGGACTAACTATTGGTCTTCTTTGTCTGTTGATCCTTACATGAAAGATGGACCCATCTATGTACACAGCTGAAAATTGATATCAGGCTGTGCACAAATTAAAATTTTTTCTGCATCTCCCTGTTTCAGCTCGTCATGTCAGTGGATACTGTCACAGAGTAAAAAGATGGTTACGAGTGAAAAAGTGAGTAGATAATTATCAGTTCATCAAACTTGATCCTGCCAGACCTGGATAATTTCGAGGATGTCCCATGTTTTTCTTTTGTTACCCTTTGGTGATGAAACTTTCCATATTAAATATGGCTCTAAAAGAATATGTAAAACACCTTGTGGCGGTATTTCTGAATTCTCCCATGATCCCTTGCACCTAGAATTCTGCAAATTCATCAGAAAATTTCAGACGCTTGGTTCTCTTCGGTACAGAGTGAAAGGTTCAGGGAGGTGGGGGGGGGAGAGAGGGGGGTTATACAGTATCAGTTACCCATCCATCCATGGTGAACTAATATTGAAAGCTCTCACCCGACTTATCCTGTGAAGTATATATGTCCCTGATAAGCCACAGGGGAATATACTTGCAGTGGCAAGCCAACTGCAATGTCCCAGTGATTTCAGGCACAGACAGTCTGGGTCACTTTGGGTAGTACTTGTTATAGTTCTTCTAGGCTTAATATATGGGGGGAGGGGAGTTTTGCACTTCCTAAAATGGCAGAAATTAGGTATGCTTTGGATAAGTATCCTGGAGATATGGGTAATGTGCTCCCGCATTTTATTCGAAAATATATACGAAAGATGGCAAATCATGAACCTCATATAATTAAGCATAGGAGAACTGGGACAAGACGGGCAGTGCCTGGAATCACTAGGGTGCGAAAACTAGCGCAATTAGAGCATATTTAGTCTTTGCCATTGTAAGGAAATTTCCATTGTCAAACTCAACAAATTGAAGGGAGATACATGTAATTTATGAAGTATATGATCAAAAAGAGGCAGCGACCAAGGAACTACACTGCATGCCTGTCATTTGTTTCTACTCTAGGGACAACTTCTCATTTTGTAGCCGCCAGCTGACACGAGTCATGCGGATGAGACCAGGAATACGAACTGTTCTCTGGATCTACTTTATGCTGCTTCATGCTGTTCTGCTGGCCTGCTTCATCGGCTATATCTGAATGGGTAAAGTCCTCTCTCGTGTGATCACATTTGGGATACCACTACCAGTAATTGAAACTGGTGATGTTATCAAATTGATGCCGGTGATGCCATCAATTGACACTGGTGATGTCATCAAATTGATGCTGGTGATGCCATCAATTGACACTGGTGATGTCATTAAATTAATGCTGGTGATGCCATCAATTGACACTGGTGATGTCATTGAATTGACACTGGTGATGTCATTAAATTGATGCTGGTGATGCTATCAATTGACACTGGTGATGTCATTAAATTGATGCTGGTGATGCCATCGATTGACACTGGTGATGAACATCTGTAGACACTGGTAAACCTGTCAATTGACACTGATGATGCCATCAAATTGAAACTGGCGATGTCATCGTTTGACACTGGTGATGCTGACATTTGACACTTGTGATGCCTTCAAGTTGACACTGGTGATGTCGTCATGTGACACTTGTGATACTGAAAATTGACACTGGTGATGCTGACAATTGACACTGGTGAATCGACGAAGTGGACATATGCGACACTGTCGGTTGACATGGGTGATGTTGGGAGACAGTGGTGGCATTGTCAATTGAGACTGGTGATATTGTCAACTAACAGACAATAACAATGCCATCAAGCTGACAGTGGCAGACACGGGTGATGCTGTCGACGGAGGTTGCTGAAACTGTCCATAGACATCGATGAGACTGTCCAGACACTGATGATGTCAATCGACACAGCTTAAACTGTATTGTGATAATGTCAACATGTGCCCCTGTCAATATAGACTGTGAGCACATACTGGTGTTAATACTATCATCAGGCGCTGGGTATTGTCAGTATATTGATATTGTTTCTAATAATTCCAACCTAAAGCTGTGATATCATATTGGTTACTGCCAAGCACCTCCGTGCCAGAGAAACACTTTTTAGAAAACCTGAAGCCTTTATCAACCTTGTGCATTTAAGTTTATATGGGCATTCAACATCTATTGCCATGCCTCAGTCAAATGAGTCTTGTATCAATAGCAGACAGTAGACCGATCTGTCTAAACCCATCAGACGAAATAAGGGCTCTCCAGTTTTGGGGGTAAAAATGTCAATTTTCTTGAAAAACATTTTTTTGTTTTGTTTTTGGCGATGGTACATAAATTCATATACATGGTACATATGTTAACACATTTTTGTTCGTATTTTTAAGGTTACTAATGAAAAAAGCCATTTCTACTTCCAAACCGAAGAGCCTTCATTTCCCCCATCTGCTAAATGAGCATCATGTACACTGACATGACTGAGGGTTCATATGGATGTAAATATGGGGTCGTTGTAGAAGTATGTACTTGTATGTGAATATATTAGGGTATAAATGGAATAGTTAAGTGTGTACATACTAGCATGGCTGTGAATATGAATTACTCAATTCTGTATGAAGTAATGTATGTAAATGACACTATATGTATACAGGGCATTTATACAGGTGTCCCATTTGGGGAAGGGCATTCTCCACATAAACATAATTTATGTTTTTGCCTGTAGTGCATAGCTATCTCAGCGTACCAAGTTAATTTCTACACTCGCACTTCAAGCTAGCCTTCCTGTATTGTTCACCTACCAGTTGTCTTCAGGGCAGGGTTGTAATTTTTTAAAATGATACGACATGTCATTGACCTCAGATCCATTTAAATTGCGAAATGTATCACAGGAGTAGCTTTTTGATTGGCTCATCTATGTATTGGGCCATCCCCTACTGCCTTATTAGGAGAACTGATGCACCTGTTGAAGGAAGTCACCCGAAACACACACTCCAGTGTGTATGTTTTGATTGGTTGGAAGATGGAATTAGGGAATATACCAAGGCTTGTTCAAAGTGCGAGCATAGAGCATTACTTTGTGTAATGTTGATGCGAATAGCAGATTTCGCTAAATGTAAGTTGACAGATTTGGGGATTAAATGCTTGGTGATAGGAATATTTTAGCAATAAACAATGGGATAGCATCTTCGCATGTACCATCGCCATTGCCTGTATGTCGTACATGTATGTGAATTCGCTACATGACAATAGACCTGGATCATTCAGGCTTTCTCCATAATCAAACATACAATCGTATTTTTCTGCAAAAAATGGGGGTGATCGAATACCGATAGGGTGATCGATTTATTAGAGGAATTACCGTACACTTTATCATCTTCATTCTACCTTGGTCCACATTAAGGTATACAAATGTATGGTTGTACTTCGCAATGTGAATGACAAGGGGGTTGGGTTTCATGCTTATTGTTATGTCATTGTGTTGTTGTGATACATAAACCCCATCAAGTCAGGAATTTTACTCCTGTAATTCCATACAGTTATACAACATTGATACTGATAGTTTATTCACTGTGGTACATGAACTTACAGTACCATGTCTTTGTGTAGATATATAGTTCCATATAGCTCCATTTTCTGAACTAGTTCAGAAAAGTTTTAGCCTTCAATATTTTTGCACATAAGCAATATGTTTGTAAATGTACAATCAGATTCTTAGAATTAATGATTTTTTTTAAAATTTGATTTATTTATACATACATCTGAAATGTTTACTTTGGGCTTTAATATGTATGTAAAGAATAGTTGTAAAGATCTTCATGTAAAGATTATTTGTAAAGATCTAAACGTATTCATCCACTTCATGGAGATTGAATCTTGCCAAAAGGCTACAGGACTTCACCCCATTTTGTTGTTAACTGGTCTCAAAATGTAGCAGTAAACATCAACAACCCTCTTAGGGCATTTGTTAGATGGAATGGACAGGAAACTATTTCACAATTTGTTTGTTTGATATTGGTTGTTAGGTTGTACATTATAAAACCAAGATTTTTACTTTTGGGTTTATGCTGTGAAAGAATTTACTTAAGATGAGAGAGTGATATTATTTAAGTTTTACACAACAAAGGTTTCCGTTATGTAGTTCTCTTTTGCGTTAACAATAATATATTCTTTACTGTCATACATGTCACATGTATATATTGTGTACCATATCTATAATATATTATATTTACCATATTAATAATCATGACATCTTGCATGACTGGGCACGAATGTAATACGAATCATTACCAAATCAGGTCAAATTGGACATAATATTGACATTAGTTTATGTAGCTTATAATAAATATTGGTTACGGTCCTGGTGCTTGGCAGCTGTATTCATAAATAAACTCTGAAACAGAACTAAAATAAATGTCTAGTTTGGTAATTTGTGATTCTAGCCTTGTAATTTACTACAGTGTAATTCAGTAGGGAAACACAGGCCAGACTTTCTGATGATATTACCATCAAAGACATGATATAGCATATAAAGGGTGCATGGATTCCTCCTCCTTCAAAGCATTTGTATTATGACAACATTTACAATCAGTTGGCTGAAAGACAATTTATACCATGTGTGAGAAATGGACATTGCTCTCCTGCACACTGTACAATACAACATGTGGCTGTCGCCATCGGGACCCCTCGGGCCGGGCCCAGAGCAATTGTGGAAATAATGTTTCTGACCCCAACAACTCACATATTTGGGGTGGGCATAATTTTACCTGTATGATATAGATCATAGACAGACAAAACAATATAGCAATAGAGCAGTGATTACCTATAGTAGATGTAGTCGAACGATTACTGTCTATTCACAGCAATCCACACAGGTTTGTGTGAACTCCTGAAAAACGCATCCCATGGCACCGACTTTCAATAGGCTTCTGGTACTGGCTGTATTAAACAACTGTATGAAGTTTCATTGTTGTGAGTGCTTTTTGAGATAATGTGTTTACAAGTATATGGACCAACAGACATGTATAAAGGGGCAGAACTCCTGAAAAACACATCCAATTACACCGACTTTCAATAAGCTTCTGGTACTGGCTGTATTAAACAACTGTATGAAGTTTCATTGTTGTGAGTGAAGGACTTTTTGAGATAATGTGTTTACAAGGATAAAAACAGACAGACATGTATAAAGGGGCATAACTCCTGAAAAACACATCCAATGGCACCGACTTTCAATAGGCTTCTGGTACTGGTTGTATTAAACAACTGTATGAAGTTTCATTGTTGTGAGTGAAGGACTTTTTGAGATAATGTGTTTACAAGGATATGGACCAACAGACATGTATAAAGAGGCATAACTCCTGAAAAACACATCCGATTACACCGACTTTGAATAGGCTTCTGGTATTAGCTGCATTAAACAACTGTATGAAGTTTCATTGTTGTGAGTGAAGGACTTTTTGAGATAATGTGTTTACAAGGATAAAAACAGCCAGACATGTATAAAGGGGCATAACTCCTGAAAAACACATCCAATGGCACCTACTTTCAATAGGCTTCTGGTACTGGCTGTATTAAACAACTGTAGTTAGAATGTTGGTCCGTCCGGACGGACAGACAGACGGACGGACGGACAGACGACGGAGGCAACGACAATACCGCTCGGGCAGAATCTGCCCGAGGGGTAAAAACCAAGTGAAATCTCAATCGAGAATTCATTTAACTGGATTAGTGCAGATGCAGCATGTAACATATATTAAATCTTATATTGAATGATAAACTAAAATGAGCCTAACTCTTGATAACTAGTTGACCTTGAAGCAAGACCTGAGAGCTCACATATCCCACACTGAAATCGACAATAGTCAAACACAAGAAAATAGTAGTTTTCCTGCAAATGGATTCCTTTCAGACGAGAGAATTTTTCACGAAAGAAGAAGAAAGTGATAAAGTGAAGCTTTGTTCTGGAGTTAATATGCAGGTATGAAGTTCATAAAGGACCCCTCTCCCCATTAAATTAGTAAATGTATGGTTTTTATTTCACAACAGTTTAACTAAATGTAGCGGTTTCAAATATGAGAGACAACTCCACAGGACAATACCTTATACATGTAGGGGAGAGAACTTTGAATATTCCACCCTAACACAATCAGCTAACCTTGATTCAGTTTTGGGGGACTGTGACCTTTACTAAATTGATCTCAAAATGTATGGCTCCTCTTTGCCATGCCAGTAAGGTATACTCAAAGTTTGGTACCAATCCAAACCTTGAAACTAGAGATATCGCATGGACAACAAATGTTAATGGATGAATGGACAGAATGCAACATCGCATTACACGACCTCGTCTTCGACAGGCATATGAAAATGTGACTTTTAATGATTTTTAAATTTTGGGGTCACAGTGACCTTGACCTTTTGACCTGCATTTTGGTTTGTAACATATCATGACCTTCTAATTAATAAAAAAAGAAGTTATTTTTAATGATTTCCTGATTTTGGGGTCAGTGACCTTGATGTTCGGTCTGGACCTACGTTTTGGTACGTGACACATGTCCCCTTAATGTATCTACTCGCACAAAAAAAAAGTAATTTTCAAAGATTTCTTGATTCTGGAGTCACAGTGACCTTGACCTGGATCTAAATTTTGGTACATGACAAAACGGCTCCCCGTGATTTCCCGATGGACTAAAATAATCATGATTTTCAACAATTTTGGGGTCAGAGTGACCTTTGACCTACATTTTGGTAGGTGACATCGTGTCCCCCTAATGTATCTACGGACACAAAAAAATGTTAATTTTAATAATTTCCTGATTTTGGGGTCGGTGACCTTGACCGATTACGGTAAGTTCCCTAAGTATTCGCGACCCTAAGTAAATTCGAAAACGGGCATTTTTCGACAAGTCACGTGACACTGTTCCCTAAGTAATCGAAAACGGCCCATTCGCGAGAAACCGCGGTCCTAACTATTCGAAAATCCTCCATTTATCGTGGTCGCAAGATTGATAATATTGTGGGCTTATGTAGTTGTGCGATGAAGAAAACTTCTAGATTAACGAGTTTCCTTAGAATTAGTATTTGATAAACCTTGCAAACTTTTTGAGCACTTTGAACAGAACCGATTGTTACAACTAAGTTGATTTTCATTATGTCTCAAACGAAATGTATCCAATGTTTGAACCGCGATTTTTCATGGTCATTAAATTGAGAATATTGCCGGTTTACGTGGACTTGCGATATTAAACATTGCCGATGGAAGAGAGCATACGTTCGATATTATACTGAAAATATCAAAATGAAGAACCGAAGAAGTTGCGTTTCATTCGGTCTTACAAAATATATTCCAACTGAACTATTATCCCCCCGAGTCCTGAGAGGTACACAATCTAAATGAAATACAACCGCACACGGTCGGGATATAGTTGCATTAATTTTGGCGACTGTATGCCATGTGCGCCTCACCCAAAAACCAGAAACGCGCCTGTTTGGTTCCGACTTTCGGATTTTTCTTCCGTTTGACACGAATGTTGAGATTCCCAGCTATGATAATGAAAACATATTTTTGTACTGTTCAGACAAAAATAATTTAGAAACGTATCATTTCCAACGAACGCGGCGATTCAGAATATTTTACGGCCGTAGAATTCGCGGTGATGCATATACCAAAAAAAAGTTTGCGCTCTTGTATTCAACTTTTCAGGAGCAAACAAACTGTGATAAATAATTATTCCACCGAACATAAACCGAGTAGAAATTTGTCATCTTTCTTTTTCAGATGATGGTTCATATCGGGTGTAAACTCCCTATTTTGGAGATGCCAAAACAGTGTAAAAGACAACCAGACGCGTAACGTATTACAGACTGCATAACGGTGGAAAGACATTCAAAATCCGCAATAATGATATGCTACCCGTCAAGTTTACGCTCATTATTGATATTCCGGATGAATTCAAGTCAGTTTTTTATTTTCGTGAGAGACATGATCTTACTGTTACGAAGGCATAATATATTGAGGTTGTGTTAGCTGAATATGTTCTGAAGCGGGAACCGTGTACAAGCGCAAGTTTGGCCCACGTGCTATGCTATTCAAGTATTGATCAAATGATGTTATTGCAACTCCGTATGGCGGGAAAATGTACAACCAACACGTGGCATGTTGAAACTTTAATTCTACAGACCCCACCCAATTCTATGAAAGTATTTTCATACATCTGTTAATCAAGGATCGAAGGGATACAGTGAATTGTTAGGAAGGGCAAGCAATTCATGTCTTTCGTTTAGCCGCTATACAGGTCGGGATGAGCTCGTTCCAGCTGGGAAGATTGTATATCATCCCAGACGAGCTGGCCCGGATATGGGTGTTAGCCGAGTTGGCCCTGATATGGGCCTCCAAATAGTGTCGGGCGGATAATTAATTTGCTGTTCGTTTTATTGACATAAACAGTTTGAAAAGCCCTTCCACAAGATTTCCCTATGAAGAGCAATCAAGAAATTATTAGGTTTGATTCTCAATCTGAAAATGACGTAATCTGTGTTTAGACCGATTATATATTTTCCCGTAAACATCATTGGCGTCACCGCGATAGTTGAGCCTAGTCTTCTCGGCCGTCACAAAAATTCTGCAAGGTTTCAAGCATGTCCCGAAGAGAAAGTAAAGAATCAGAACGTCAAAGTGACAGAATATGCTCCCGTATGTACTAATACAATGATATACGCGAATTTGTGATTTTAAATTGGCCGGATGTCCGATGAAACCATGACCGAGAACCGACGGGGAAACCTGATTTTTCTATAGATGATTTATACTTTGCAGTGGATTTAAATCATTTCTAGCTCCACGATTTAAATAATGAATATAATGGGAAATATGCTACATGTAGATCTCCTTCTACCTCAATCAGTACTTTATTTATCCTTTGATGAATGGCGAAATATTGCCTGACAAATCTAAATGCACGGCAAACATTTCCCAGGTTTTGCTTCCGTGTTTCCCTTTGACCACACGTTTTCGTACCACTGAACTTCGACGAAGTATATTGAGCTTCATTCTACACACAAAAGTATTGTGACCTTTCAATGTCCAACGGTATGAGCATTTAACAAAGGGACTCTAATTTACGAAAACGTCCGTTTTTCTGAACTGACCTGCACAAACTATTCGGAAGTGGTCAGTTTTTCACGACTGCGATATTCACTTCCGGTCACGAATACTTAGGGAACTTACGGTATTTGGTATGCGACACTTCCCCCTACTGAATCCACTCACAAAAAATTCCTGATTTTTCAGTCACAATGACCTTTGACCTCGACCTACATTTAGTATGCAACACCTCGTTCCCCCTAGGGCATCCACTCACCAAAAATTAGAACTGTAGATGGAAAACTATTTCCTGATTTTAGGCAACCGTGACCTCGGCCTCAATTTTGGTACGCGACACATTGTTCCACTCGAACACTTCAGTTATTTTTTGTTTTTTAAGCCAGTGACCTTTGACCTCGACCTTCATTTTAGTATGCGACACATCGTCTCTCCATAGGGTATCCACTCATCAAAAATTAGAACTGTAGATAGAAAACTGTCCCAGATATAGATCGGACGGACAGACAGACAGACGGACGGAAACCGCCATCACATAATACGTCCGCCTTTTGGCGGGCGTATAAAAAAAACCCACATCTGCAAGGTCCTAAGGATCTTCTATACAATTTTCAATCAAACTGTAATCAAAGAGAAGGACCGGAACAGAAATTGTTCATGGATAGGATAAAGTCTGTGGGAAATCATCAAATGGGGGGAAAAAACCCCCCTGAGGGTGCACATCTACAAGGTGTGAAGCATCTTCCAAGCTGTTCATTAAATAGTATGATCACCCAGTTACACAGAGTAGTGGGTAGGTCCGTTATGTATGATACCATCAATCGGGTACAGTATGTGTGAAATATACTTGCTCCTTTAAAATACTTGGTTGAATGGTTCCCCCACACATAGTCCCCATGTTGTAAGGGATTGACATATCATATATGACGGATAATGAATGAATGAAATTGAATGAATGAAATTTTATTCACCAATTAAAGTAAGAATATAATAAGTACATATCTTCATAGAAGGTTTAATTATGGCGGGAATAAAGCCCAATGGGCTTGTTCTATCCCATGAGAAATAGCTCTGGTCAGAGTGCTAAACGACAACTGGTGACAGTGGAACATTCAATAGGCAATGGAATAATCAATAAAGGCAAATTAGTGAAAATAGATCAATTTTC
Source organism: Hanleya hanleyi (assembly GCA_036873755.1). NCBI lineage: Eukaryota > Metazoa > Mollusca > Polyplacophora > Lepidopleurida > Hanleyidae > Hanleya > Hanleya hanleyi. Next base: position 50,847 of record JAVTVY010034380.1, read on the forward strand.
AAATAAAAAAGCTTTGAGGTTTGATTTAAACAATGAGGAGGATGTTATGTTTTTAAGTCTTGAGGGGAGCTTGTTCCATTCCCGAGGTCCCGTGACTCTGACTGTATAATAGGAAAAATTAGATACATAAAAGGGTCTGTATAAGTTCACCTCGCGATTTCTTGTAGGATAATGATGGACTTCAGACAACTTTGTAAAGTGATCATGGAACTGAGCAGGAATAAACTCAAAATGATATAGGAACTTATGAACCAGATTTAAGCAACTATATAAGTTCAAGCTTATAACTGGCAGGATTTTTAGATCTGAAAATAGGGGTTGAGTATGGTCGCGTTTATTCGAGAAGGTAATGATACGGACAATACGCTTTTGAAGCAATATTAAAGGATTCAGGTGAGTGGTATAAGTGTTCCCCCAGAGGATGTTGCAATACGATAGGTACGGAAAGATCATGGAGTAGTACAGAATAAGGAGTGTTTTCTTGTTTACGGAGTTTTTTATGTGGTTAATGATTCCTGTATTTCTGGCTACCTTTTTACAAATATAGTCAATATGGTTTGTCCAATTTAACTTGCTATTAAAAACTACACCGAGGAACTTGAAGCAATAGACCGAGGAGTGGTTGAAATGTGGCTCTGTCCATGTCAATTATGTGAATAAAATGGGTGGGTGAGCGACGAACCAATTAAGCACAACCCAGCCAGGTTGTGTTCCTGCTGCTTCAAAGAAGAAATAAAATGAACATGGTTGTCGGGTTATACAGTTTTATTCCCAATTGCACAAGGACAGGTGTGGAAACATTCTCCATACAATAACCACCAGCTTTACCTTCTCAGGTACAAGCATGTACATAGAATATACATTAAATAATAAAAACATATGGACAAACTATCTCAATCAGTGATCTCACATACAAATTTGAAATAACAGATGATAACAAAAATGATAACAGAAATACCATATTGACGCGGCGCTATGGAAAATTTGTGTGTTCCTGCCAAGAATTTGGAAAAGGAGTTGTCAGTTTAGCTGGCCAGTTACAAACACAATATAGAAGTTCACTTGTGTATGAAGAGGAGATTACAATGTACAAAGATTGAACTTGAAATAAGTGGCATAAACATACACAAATGCATGCTGTGTATTTAGAATACTAAAAGTACTGGTACGTATTTAATATGGATGCAGGTACACTTCAGCTGAAATATTCATGTGAATAATTATGCCATGCCGAGTTTAGCCCAAGCGGCATTATGTTATGCTTTATCCGTCTTTCCAGAACACCAAAGCTCGAACGGTGGAAAATATCTGCATATCACATGGGAGCCCTGCTTAAGTTGAACTTTTTTCCCCACATATACTTAAAACATATCAAATAAATATACACAAAATATAATTTTAAATTAATTCACATCACAGTTAAAAATGCACCATCTTCCCCGACCCAGAAAGAAGATCTCAAATAGACACATTGGACAGGACATTCAGAACAGAAATCGGAAACTACTATCAAAAGATTCCTCAGGAACAACATTCCAGTCATCCATGTTTTGCTCCATTTCCTTGCAATGGGAAGAAATATTTCAAACAGCTATCATAGCTTCATACCACAATTCACTTTTAGGTGCTGAAATTTGAGGTCTTCAAATTAGGGGTGAAAAGGCTTAATTTCTGCAGCTAAAACCATAGTAAAAGTTCATACAGTTCTTGAAACTTATGCCATTTGAAGGGATAATTTTCATGACTATAGAAGTATTATAGTTGGACAGCGTTGCTAAACTGATGTGACAATGTTTGAATGTTTAGTCATTCAAGAAAAGCAAACTTTTTACCTCCAATTTGATTATGGAGTAAACATTTCCCCATCTAAATGAGAGCTAACGGTACATATGAATCACAGATACAAAATAATCACAAATCAACACAAGTCATATACAATTATAGTACAGATATGCACAATTTTGTAATATTCAAACCTTTGTACAATTAATAATTTTCATAATTATCCATCTAGGAATATAGGACTCCACTTTTGCTCCAACATGTCCAAAATACATGTAGCTACGAGAAACAGCAAAGTCTCCCTACTGACACAGTAAGCGTAATTTGCTCCATCGGTTTGTCATCCCGGTATGATCAAGTTCATGTACGAGCCAGTTGAATACCATCTCACACTCGATTGATATAGAATAGGCCAGAAATTTGATGACATTTTATCCCACTTCTATTCCATGATGCAATGGTGGCCCTCTAGGGTTTCGTAGCAATGGCCCTGTTCTAAATTCATGATCCGATAGACTGTTCTGCTACATCATAATTCTTCTTGCCTTCTTAATAGCTTATATCTATAATATCATCCTGTTCAGCATTATCATCGTTGCAAACGAGCACATACAGTGATCAGGCTCAAGGTGTAAATTTTGTGCTGCCCCAGTTATGCCCATTGGCTGGGCCTAAAGATCAGGACTCATTTACACAAAGAAAATCTGACAAAAAACCGGTAGGTTGACCCCAACGTTTTTTTTTCGCTTTTTCAAGTTGACCTGGGCGCAGCCAACTTTTTACCTGTAATTGAGCCGAATTTGACCATTTTTCCACTTTTTAATGGGTTTCCAGGAAAAATGAAGCAAACTTGGAGGGGAATGGTCGAGATTCAGTTTTCTATAACATATCAGTGCTGTGTCTTAACATAATGGTTTAATGCTCTTTCAAAAAGTATATACATATAAGTGATTTGCGTTAAAAGATTTCAGGACAATTGGTGGCTAAAAAAGTTGATCTCCCTTGCCGAATGGAAGAATCCCTGGAGTGTACATCCATGACAAATGTCAGATGGGGATCATAATGCTACATAATAACCTTTCCAGCTCCCTCATGTAAATATGGTAAAACGAGATTTATCTGCCAACGCCAATTTCCTGGACTGGTAAAGCCAGACCAACACGTCCTGTAAGCTTTAATTTGGTGTGTCGGGTTACATACAGGACTTCATGCCTTGCAGGCACCTGCACTGTGCATGGACAATTAAATTAATGACAATTCATCACATGAGTGAAAGAGGGATAAAATGCTATCAGAGATTAGGTCTATTTCATACTCATCCAATAGTGACCGGGAGTAAACCAAAGGGGACTCGAGAAGCGTCCCAGTTCTGCCCTCCTGTTTGCAGGGTGAAGAACCTTCCTATCTGCCATCTTGGTGTGAACAGGTTAGAGAGAACTACCTCTCTAAAATGGAGGTAAAAAAGGTCATTTTTGCTTTAAACTTTCGATATATTCATCATAATGCTCCAAAATCTTCAGACGACTTACCTTATATATTGTTACATGTCATAACAGTGACCAGGTGACTGATTTTCCAATGAAAATGCGCATTGTCTGGTTTTTAACAGAGAACAAAACAGGTCGTCTAGTATTATGCGAACCAGATGGACGACAATTATTCTTTTCATACTATCCGATGCGGATATATATATGTCCATGATCACCAGTATGGCAGATGTCTCTCAGTTCAAAATATTCTTGACTTTATTCGGCATAAATGACCTTTTTTACCTCCATTTTGGAGAGGTAGTTCTCTCTCACCTGGTGAAGTATGCAGTTTTTATGTGTGAATCTTTAAGAAGGGGATTTTCTTCAGGTGTGTCCAATTAGGTGGCCAAGTGACTAGGTCATCTGATGTGGTTGGACCAGTGTGCAATATATTCCTTGCAGACTTTCAGCTTTGTGTGTGCAAAGACGGCATTGCACGGACACTGTCCCACATCATGTGATCGGGAAGACTGGACGGGTCTCTATTTCATATGTCCTATTTATCAGTAACATGATGTTTAATAAATATTAAAAAGAAAAACAGAAAAAAGAAGTTTCAAGGAAAACCCTTTGAAATTAAAACTGGACGATAGATGGGCAACGTGTTGTAGAGCCTTGATTTGGAGGTGTGGCTAGCCTGACTGATTGACATGTTTTTACTTTTAGTCGCAACATTTATAACAATTTCAATTGGATGCTGTCACGGTGGTAACATCAATTGTTGACGTCACATGAACACATTGTTCCCAGTGTGTGTTTATGAAAGAATCAATAAAATCCTTCAAGGTCAGAGTATGGAGTTTTCATTGACAATGGACAGTATAATGTCCACCTTTACTTACAATCGCATTCAGTGCCTGTTTCTAGCATTTCGTTGGGCAGATTTACTTTCCCTTCATTTCCCCTAAATAATATATTATGAAACAGGGGCTGGATCCGGTCTGGTGACCAAGCTGTGTACCTTCTCTGATCCAAATATTTAACAGGGAAGAATACATGATTCTCAAAGCTCCTTTGAAGTAATGCATTTTGACTGTTCACAGTTTTCATACACCTCGTTGTGAAGGCTGTACATGTATTTTCATAAACATGAATCCCATACAGTAACACCTGTTCCTCGGAAAGGAACCAACATAACACGACTAGGAACCGCTGGACAATATGTCATGTTGGGCTCCATTTCACCTTCTCCAACCGTTCTGACCCAAAAGTGCCTATTGAACAACAAGAGGCCAATGCACATCCACTGGTCAGATCTTCCAAGCAAGTATATTCCCTTTCTATCACAGCTGCTGATTGGACGAACTCTCGACCATTTCAACAATTTCACTGTCAACTGAAAATGAAATCAAACACAAAGTTTTAGACAAAGAAATTACAAGATACTGATTTAGAGGTCCAATGTGAATTGAGACGCTTGAAGAGAATGGACTGTAGATCTACAATAACAGGGTTCAAACACACTCATATTTCCAGGACATTCCAGGGCTTAAATTTTCATTGTCAGGTCTGTACATTCCAAAAGCACTGTACTATTAATTTATAAACAAGAGCCGTATTGACACTATCGGCTATGGCATACATGTATAAACGATGACTACGAGTCTTTCATGTTTCAATGAGTTGCTGGTGGTCAGTGACCTTGATCACTGACCTTAATACCTCAATGGTGTTACCTGACACTTCGCTCTTCACTAATGCATCCATTCACAAGAATGTGATTTTCAATGGATTCTTGACTGGTTTATCCCCAGTGACCTTGACCTTTCTACCAGAGCAGGTTTCTCGCTTGCCACAAGCTTAACATATTCCTGTAGTCTGATAACAATCCACATGCTTGGACTGGAGTATTCCAGTTAATTTCCTGTTATGGGGTCACATTGACATTGACCTTTGACCTGCTGACCTCAATTTCAGTACCTGGATTAGAATAATTTAGTTTTAGGTCACAGTGACAGTGATCTTGACCTTTGACCACACTTTTGGTATGAGACATCTGTCTGACCCTATAGTTATCCTGGAGAAATTTGAGAGAAATCCGTCTATTTGTTGTTGTTGAAAAGTTAACCAAGTAATGAAAGTCAGGAGGAGGAGGATGTACATCCATAAAAGCCCCAAGACGTACAGGAAAATAAAGAGAACAACAGAGGTTAAAGGTTCTACCAAATACCCCCTGCACACTTTGCATGAAAATCTAAGGAAAAGCTGTGTAAAGAAGAAGTTGATAATACGAAAAAAATAATGTCAAATTGGATTTTTTAACACAATAAAACAGATGCAATGAAAAACGTATTGAAGCCTTAACCTATAACCCATGAAGTCAGTCTGATTACAATCACGTTATACGATATTGCCTATTCAGTTGTGTTGGACATCGTATTGTGACATACGTTGCACAACAATTGGGTAGGAAGACCTCATCATGACATCAACAAAGGAAGTCTGTTTTAGCTTTATGATGTTGCTGGCATTACAATGGACATCTAGCATAGAACATTTTCTACGTTGCTCGCTTTGAACGATCGCAAACTTTTTACTTCCCTCTCACGCTGAGCAGCTTACGAATCATTCCACCAAACCTATCCCTGGGAACATGCATTCCCAGGCCTGTAGCCGAAGGGATTTGGGTGAACACCGCTCTTTGAAAATGGTTAAAATAACTTTCATTTACTGTACAAATGCCCTTTCCGATGAAGGCAAACATCCTATTTGCCCCTTTGTCTCCTAAAAGTGAACTACCCTTCAAGATATCCTGGCTTTAAAAAGTTTCCAGTCCAAGATATTACATGTGTTTTGTTTTTCGTACCACATCAGGGTACGTATAGGCTACCTGGGATGGCCCCAGGTTTATCGAGGTGACGTTTGCCCATATTTATCATACCTGGTACAGCCACTGTGATCATATGAGATGGGTCCTGTGATTCCGTAACACCGTCTTCATTCACTATAGATACTAGGTTTGTCTCGCCCTCAGCCCCTTCCTCACTTGTCTCTGCTTCCATAGGCACCTCACCAGAGTCAGAAATCTCTGATGTACAAGGAATTTCATGGCTCTCTAACTGCTCCGACATGCTGTTGTCTTGTACTTCATTTGCCTGAAACTAGAACAAAAGACCTGGTTTTTACACAGTGGATATCTCAATAACTTTCTCCACCAGTCGGACAGTGCATTGCTCAGTTTTGGGCCTCTAAGCTCACATGCAACTGAGATAGCTTGATCACAATACATCTCACCAGATAGGGGGAATAGTAATTCCAGACTCGCGAAGTTCCAGAAGTTAATTCTAAGACAACAGATTTGCCCCGATAACAGCAGGTGCATTGATCAATTGTCATTGATTAAAAATATTTCCTATGCTGTAGATATAGGAAAGAGAGCAAAAGTACAAGCCGCAAACTCATGCCAGGAGTCCCACATCAATGCACCTGCCGCTGGTATTGGCGCAAATCTGTTGTCTGAGGATTCATTTAAATTATATCAGGAGTCTGGGATTGAGAGATCCTCTATGTGGAACAGGACACTTTGCAGAGTAGAACAGACAAATTATCGAATAATACTAATATCCAAAGTAAATATGAAGCTGCGCATCTGAAAACCCCTCGGCTCTGGGTGCCAGCCATTCATAATGTATTCAATTTAAAACAAGACTTCAGGAACACCAAGCAGTCAAGTAACAAATATACAGATTATGAAAAATTTTGCCATTAGAAATGGCCTCAAACATTTCCGTCCAATCAGAGAAACCGGTATTCATTACATAAGTCTGTTGATGCATCGACGATGTATACCAAATTTTACATCGAACATTTGAAAATTATCTGAGATATAGATCATTAATGATTTCGCATAAATTAAAGATGGCCGCCCATCCTTCCCGCCACTCAGAGGAACCGATGTGGTTATTCATTGCAAGTCTCTTGATACATCGATGCTGGATACCAAGTTTCATATAGAACACTGAAATCGTATCAAAGATATATATCATTGAAGATTTTGCATAAATTAAAGATGGCCGCCAAGGTTCCGCCCAATCAGAAACGCCAGAACTGTCATTTATCGTAAGTCTATTGATGCTTCGATGATATATACCAAATTTTACATCGAGCACTCGAACAGTATCAGAGATAGAGATCATTAATGATTTTGCATAAATTAAAGATGGCCGCCCATCCTTCCCGCCACTCAGAGGAACTGATGTGGCTATACATTGCACATCTCTTGATACATCGATGCTGTATACCAAGTTTCGTATAGAACACTTGAATGGTATCAGAGATATATATCATTGAAGATTTTGCATAAATTAAAGATGGCCGCCAAGGTTTTTACCGAATCAGGGAAACTGGTTTGGTCATTCCTTTGAAGTTTCTTGATGCATCGATGATCTGTACCAAGTTTCACACTGAACAGAGAAATGGTACCTAAGATACACAAGATTAATGATTTCGCATAAATTAAATATGGCCGCCAAAGTTTCGAACCAATCAGGTCCAGATTCAATAGGGTTCTAGGTCATCAGCATATGGATGTGCAGTGCAAGTTTGGGGTGCCTAGGGTAAGTCGTTCTAAAGATATCTTGGTAACAAGAAAGCTGTGATGGTTTCGCATAAATTAAAGATGGCCGCCAAAGTTTCTAACCAATCAGGTCCAGATTCAATAGGGTTCTGGGCCACAAGCATACGGATGTGCACTGCAAGTTTGGTGTGCCTAGGGTAAGTCGTTCTGAAGATATCTTAGTAACGAGAAAGGTGTGACGGACGACGGACAGACGTACATGACGACGACAATACCCTTCGGCCAAATTTTGGCCGAGGGGTAATAAGAGACCATTTGGTTTGATTGTCCCAGACTTGAATAGATGAGATTATATGAAATTCAATTTGGCTCAGTTGGTGCGACCTATGTGCAAATGTTCCCGAAACGCAATCCAAACCGACATCTTGGGGTAAGGTATTCACATACCCAATTTGGAAATAATCTGTTATTTCAGATTTCGTTGTCTGAAAACGAAATTCCAAGCAGGCCCCCGGAGAAAATTGTTGCAAGGTATCCGCATGCCAAATTTGGAAAGAATCCATTAAGTCTTTCTTACTTTATTGCCCTGAAACTAGAAGTGTGACTAACAAACTGAAGGACAGATGCAAATGGTATAGGGGCAGTAAATATCTGTAACAAGCACCGATGACGACAACTGGCGAAATCTAGTCCAGTGTTCTTGTGGTAGCCTGTAAAGGAGTATTGTTATAGACTTATTTTTACTTGAAGGTATCAGGGCATTCTCAAAGATTGTAACCTTCTTCTAAACTGTGGTGTAACAGCCTCTGACTGCACTAAGCCAAAACGTGATGCGCATGCACATTCAGTCTTCATTGATTTTCAAGTGCTTATCTGCATACGAAAGAGATGGAAATGCTTCCCGTATATATCTGATGGAAGAATGAACAACTTAGATACTTATCTATTTGACAAGAGCATGCAGTACAACGTATTATTATACCTCATGTAAATTCGTAATGTTTTCATTGGTTGACAGACTGTCACGTGTCATTCTACAAATCGTGATATCAGTGACGATCAGGTCATATCTTGCCTTACAGTTGAATAAATGTCATGTACCATGGCAGAGCGCTGAACACGACATTTGTTCCACGGCGACAGCTGCTGGTCCAGCCAGAAGTAGCCTCCCATTTGTTTCTCAGGGCCAGCGTACCCATGGTAACAGGTCGATTCAGGTCGTCTGCCAGTGCAGATGCTCTGTCGCATCGAAACTGTTTCGACCATGGATGTCGCTGGCAAACGGAAACGTTTCAAAATTAGGACCGATACAGAACTAGAATTAGTGTTATCATACGTACTAAAAATAAAACATTTAAAATAATAAAACTGTGTGCTCGTTGTACATCACTTGTCTCGAGCTGACAAATCGTGATGTCCCACTCTATAACATGCAATAATTGTATATTATTTAGCCATGGTATCCCGAGCTCATTCCGCTCCATTTAGTAACGGAAAATGCCGATTGGTTGGGACCTTGTGCACAAAAGCCGAGCGCCGCATTTTAACCCCAGTGCAATCAGAGGGTATATATGACAGTAGGAGACATACAATCTGATGTCATGCGAATGGTATCGGGGAGCCAGAGGCCTTCTTACCTGTACAAGACTGCCAGCAGGGAACATGGAGGGATGAAGCTTGGAGAGTATTTGAGCTGTTTCTGGTGTTAATGTGGTGCTGATCTGTGTGGTGCCATCACTCAGGTGAGTCTCTATCCGAGAAATGATATGGTGGCCATCTGCGAAATGGAAACTTTATTTATTGATCTTTTATGTATTTATTGGAATTTGACAAATGAGTCCTGGATATCACACAGGTGTGACTGGCACTTATACACTTCTCCTTCAATATAGTGCGCCGATTGGGAGACAAAACATCATCCGCACTATACGTGAACCGCGCTAAAATGAATCCTTTGTTAAATGGTCAGGATGTCAATCTCCCGTCGCTGCGAGTTACACAGCTCAGCGTGACAAGCGGACATAATGGAGTTGTTTATTTATGAACAATAGCTCAAGACTTGACAGGTACACAATGAACTGGTTGATGTGTGAGGACCATACAAATGAAATAGTCAACGTAGTAATAATATTTATTTATTTTACTCACAAAGTTGTTTGTTTATTTCTTTGTTGATATCGCTCAGACATGCCAGTAAAATCGGCAGAGTGAGGGGTCGCGAAGTCCGATAATTCACGTAAAAACTTTGAATGTACCAAAACAGTTACACTTTGAAGATCCCAGCTTGCAGTTAGTTTATTTAGCTGGATATTAATTCGGACTAACGATGTTATTCCACATTCAAATCCCATGTGACGTCAATGCCGCGCACTGCTGAATGAAACACCAGGAAGAGTCCTCATAACAAAGATGGCGGCCTGACCTCGTGTCAGCTGTCACTCCAAGGTAACAGTCACGTGGAAACTAGGCCACGTGGAAACTGGGCCATGTGTACGTTAAAGTGGGGCAACCAGTCTATAATTAACAAGCACACCGTAAGACAAATAAAGACATGGATTTTCTGTTCACGTTCTTGGGCAAACCAGATGAAAAGGGCAGAGTCTAAGGCGGGGTCTTTTGCTGTCCTGGTTTTTTTCCTCTTCAGTCCATCGGTTCCGTCCGTCTCGTCCACGAAAGTACGAAGTTTTTCTTCGCTCCTTAGCCATCCCCGTAACGTGAATTCAGCTAGACTGAGATCTCGGGAAACTTTTGCCTGTGTCTCCCCCTTCTTAACGCGGTCTATAGCGGACAACTTTTCTTGAACAGAGAATGCTTTTCGTTTTCTTACGTTGGCTGACATCGTAAAGATACTGATTGATTTCTGATTAAATTTTTATTGTATATAAAGGTTTTTGAAGAGACATGTTAGAACATGTACCACGACACAAAATAACGTAAAACAATAGGGGATTATTGAGGTGCGAAATGCGGCTTGCTTTATCAGGGCCTCGCTCTGCAGGGTCAAAGTGCGCGGAGTTCAAGATGCCACTTCCTGTTCCCGCGAACAACTGGACTCATTTTCTGTGTTCATAATCCGAGTAATTAACACAGAGATGATAATTAAACGTGTTATAAGCCTCAAGGATTCCTGCCAGGACAACAAGTTAGGCTTTTATTCAAGGCCAAGCGTTCACAGTATACAATTTATCAGCACCACGTGCGCCAGTCGCCCGTAAACAATCTTTACGGGAAATTATTTTTACAACACAATATTTTTAAAATCACCACAAACATCATTGTTATATTGTAAGCCACTCAGCCATTCATTCAACTTTATTCAAAGGTAAAACTTTGCATTCATTCATTATTATTTGTGAATAAAAAACCTTCCCATGTATTTTTTCACCAACAAGAGTGCAAAAATATTTTTTTTTTTTTTTTTTTTACGAGTGCAAATTAGGCAAAAAAATCGGGGGACACATTCAGTACCGTGTTAAACTGAAACGCGCGCTATAAAGGGCCGTGGTATAGTGAGGGACAAGTGTAGTAGACAAAGATTCCCATAACACCAAATGTAAGAAGAATATATAACAAGGGACCTAATTGGCTTCATAATGCGTCCACACATTTGACATGCAACAATAAGATTTCCCCTTTTAGAGCATTTCTGCTTTGGGACAAAGGGACATAATCGACACATGACCCTAGATTTTGACGTCAAAATCAACACGATTCAACAGAGCTTAAAAGTTAAAGGCCCATTTCCACAGCATGCGTCGTGACAACCACAACTGCAAACCACAACTGTATGCAGTTTGGCGCATTCCACAGCACGTGTTATGACAGTGACACTCCCGCCATTTCACCCATTCAATGGAAGGCATTCCTCTCAATGCAGCTGGGCTAATCATTCCTATCCTCTCTGATTGGTCAATAGTTCAGCGACAATGCGTTGAAATAGCCCTGGTTCTAATTTTGTTTCGCATCAAAACTGTGGTTCTGATGTCGCTGTGCTCTGAGTATTGCACCATAATAATATGAGGGCTATATTTCGGATGTGCTTGTCGCTGCGAAAACACGTGCTATGAAATGGGCCTTAAGTATGCATAAAATTTGGAGGCAATCCACAACATAATAAATACTGGAGATATGACAACAAGAAACTATCTTATTAGAGGGAGCATGTGCGATTTTGGATATTACGTTAACAGCAATAGAGTGGTTGTTTAAGGTGGTGGATAACTTCAAAAGGGCGAGTTATCTTGGTCCCTTGAATAAAACATAACTTTTTTACCTTCTCCTGGATTTTGTGTCAGCGTGACAGTGACAGTTTCTGGTGTGGGGTTGTCTCCCCCTGTCGAGGCATCAGGTTGCCATAGAGTGTTGTCAATCTGCTGTATTTCTGACAGCTGCGACTGTCCCTCTTCTGTAGATGAGATCACCTCCAAATTCACCTGTCAAAAATATATCTATATATTACCACTTCAGGGCACAATAAAGAAGTTTTCAAACTGTCATGGTAAGATTATTTGCCCATCCGGTTGTGGTAATTAGAGTCAGGGGGGACAAATCCATACAATGTATCGCTCGTCCTTGCAAGATTGCAGGCCTGCAAGTGGCTCACAGTGAAAATATAGGAGAAAATATAGGAGGAAATTTGCCAAAATATAGGAATTTTCTTAATAAAATGTAGGAAAATATAGGAAATAAGGAAGTGCTTGGTTCAAGAGAAATGTGAATGCTTTCATATTTGCCGAGCGAAGCGAGGCAAAAAAGAGTTTCTGAAATGTATTTTCCCATGCCAAATTGACTCATTTCAGAGCATTGGTGAAGGTTTTCAGAGAAAAAGTCAAAATATAGGAGATGGCTTGGTGGTATACATGAAATTTTGTCAAATTCAAAATCCCTGAATTGGAGTTATATCAAGAATATTCTCAACTATTTCCTGAACTTCAGGCCGAATGTCCTTGACCTCTGATCTTTATTTTCATATGTAACACATTATCTCCCCCCAAGGTATCCACTCATGAAAAGAATAATACAATTTTCAATGATGTCCTGATATTGAGGCCAAGATGACCTTGACCGTTGATCGTGAACTCAAGTTTGTTACACAACACATTGCTTCCCTAATGTATACATTTAAAAAATGTGATTTTTTTTGTTTTTTTTTGGGGGGGCGGTCGCATGCAGTGATCTTGACCGTTTGACCTTGGCATTAGTTTGGTATGTGACCTATCTTGTACTCCTGATGTATTTTCCAGGGACTCATCTAGACTTTTAGTTGGGGCACCCATACACAGCGCAGTGTAATAAGTTACAGTGAAATGGGACTTCACTTCAGCCGTAATGTTGGACTGTTGAATCCCAAGGAAGCTGTGGAAGTATTAAATGGTCTAAATACAGCCTGATAACTTAATGTTTGGCAACAGTACTTGCATTATTAGTTTCATCCTGTTCAGAGAGGGAATTTGCTAAAAATAAAATAACATCCATTTGGGCGCCCAAACTCATGGTGCCCAAACCCGTTATAACAGGCTTTCAATGATTTTTTGGATCACAGTGAGCTTGAAATTTTACCTACATTCCACTCACAGAAAAATCGCAAAAGTACATAGATACATGTTTTCAGATATGGACTGTACACAGACAGACTGGCGGAAATCACCACACAAAAATATGACTGCCTTTTTGACAGGTGTATAGAAAAGAAGACGGGAGAAATAATTGTACTAGTCAGCTGACAAGAAAGTATAACAATTACCGTGGAGGCTGTTAGAGGTAAAACACCCTTCTCGATGTCCTTCAGTGCAGAGTGAATCTGGTTCTTGAGATCATTCACTGTTGGGAAATAGGTCAGGTCATGTCGTTCAGGGATCATATTCTGGGAGCCTGGAAACAGATCCCTCAACACAAATGCTCTGAAATACAGAATGGAGAACAGCTCAAATGCTGAAAGTCCTATTTACAGGCAGGTCACACATGTAAATTGTCATGACCACGAACAAATTTCACACATAATCTCAACCAAGAGTTTGATCACTGAGGCATTCCTGTTGGGTCTGACAAAATGTCAAATAAACCCATGGGCTGAACCCAAAACAATGCATGCCTTTGCACCTGGTTGCATGCCTTCAATATTGGCAGTTATAGGTTGAGTAATGGTTCATACTTCAAGTAAGTATCATGAAACAATTCATACAATAGCTAAGTCTGGCGACAAAACTGTGTCTGGACTCAAAAAGGCCTGGACAAATTTATCTAAAAATAATTTTAAATAGAACAACTGGGAAACTTTGGTGTGTGAGTTTTGCATGGTACTGCAAAAGCAAAGATAACGTACTGTACCATATCCAAGCAGCTATACCTCCATGATCCACTTGTACTGATGGAGAACAGGTGGGTATTAAACTTGAGTGTGTAATTTCTATATTGACTACTAACCGTACAGCCTTCCTGACAGCATAGATCCTGGTCTCACCCCCAGACACCATCTCTCTGATCTTAGCCTTCACTTGGGGGTGTAACCTTGATGAGAGCTCCTCCTCTGGTGGACTCTGTTGCTGCAGCTGCTGCCTTTCTAGTGCTGCTGACGCTTCTTCATGAAATTCGTGAGCCTTCTCGGCTGGGAGTTGAACGTAAAACCTACCAAAGATTGCAAAATGTTTAGGTTTAAATGTGAAACCTGTAAATACTGACCCCTTCAAAAAATGGGATCCCATCGAAACCGACTGGAATGATTGACCCACTTCGCCTCCTTCTGGCAGCTGGAAATAAATGGTAACCTGTCAGTCAGGTTGCCAGATGGTTACCATCCCATCGGATTTAAGAAGCGCGAGAGCGAAAGCGCTCAATCGCGCGCCTGAATCAAACTTTAGAGACTCTTTTTTTCGCGCTTCTTATATTTATCGTATGGAATAATCTTTATTTACCTCTAATAACTTTCCACGAAAACGCAAGACGTTTCAATGATGAAAATCCGGAAGTGTGCGAGCTCTTCTGGCAAAGGAGTTAAACTTGGTCCCCACCGAAACGTCCTCGCTTATAATTGGTTAAATTTCTACAGCTGTGTAACTACTGACCAATCACAGCAGCGGATACAGTTGCATTCTGTGTGTGGATGTGTTGACCGACATATTGTTGTTGGCGCGTTCGTCTGATTTTGGGATTTGTTTGATCGTTTGTGGCCGCGAATAAGCAAAATGGCTACAAAACTTCCACCAACAGTTGGACTAGAAACATTTAAAAGGTGGAACACTGGTGGTGTTCTATCGTGTATACGGCCAAAAATGGCATAGTATCGTAACAGAAGTTTCGCGCAAACTGCGCAAAACATTGACAAAATTCTCAAAGATCGCAGAATCCGAGGAAAGGCACAGAAAGAAACAAGCCGAGTAGCTAGCAGGTCCCCCGCCAAAAAGCTTGCCTGGATATGGGCTTCTCACACACACGGGATATAATCACCATATATATTTTGTGTGATGGTAAATTGTTGCTACGAGTGTGGTGTTGTTGATGTGAAGGAGATATAATTGTGAAGGACAATGTTGCAAATTGTCTATGGAAGAAAGGGGACAGGGTGATTGAGAAAGATCATCCGGTGGCATAGTTGTGCTTCTGAGATCCCAGCCATCAGATAAGTTTGAAGTTAATCGGTTGAATTGTTCTTGAGATATCGCGTTCACAAGATGGTTGGGATGGAAGGACGGTATGAGGGACGGAAGGACGTTATGAGGGATGGAAGGACGGATGGGTAGCTAGTGATGTAAAGTCACCCTTCATATTTGAAGTTGATCGGCTGAATTGTTCTCGAGATATCGCGTTCACAACATAGTTGGGATGGATGAAATCTAAGATGGCTGACGTCGGCCATCTTGGTTAACGCAGTTTGGTGAAAATCAATTCCAGTCATCTTCTTATTGATGTGAAGTCACCCCCCCAAATTTGAAGTCGATCGGTTGAATTGTTCTCGAGATATCGTGTTCACAACATTTTGGGGATGGATGGAATCTAAGATCCCAAGTTTGAAGTAGATCGGTTGAATTGTTCTTGAGATATCTCGTTAACAATATAGTCGACGGCGGCCATCTTGGTTAACGCAGTTTGGTGAAAAACAATTCCAGTCATCTTCTTATTGATGTGAAGTCACTCCCCAGATTTGAAGTCGATCGGTTGAATTGTTCTCGAGATATCGTGTTCATAACATTTTGGAGATGGATGGAATCTAAGATGGCTGACGGCAGCCATCTTGGTTAACGCAGTTTGGTGAAAATCAATTCCAGTCATCTTCTTATTGATGTGAAGTCACTCCCCAGATTTGAAGTCGATCGGTTGAATTGTTCTCGAGATATCGTGTTCATAAACATTTTGGAGATGGATGGAATCTAAGATGGCTGACGGCGGCCATCTTGGTTAACGCAGTTTGGTGAAAAACAATCCCAGCCATCTTCTCACTGATGTCAAGTCACCCCCCAAGTTTGAAGTCAATCGGTTGAACTGTTCTCGAGATATCGCGTTCACAACATTTTTGGGATGGTTGGAATCTAAGATGGCCGACGGCGGCCATCTTGGATAACGCAGTTTGGTGAAAAACAATCCCAGCCATCTTCTCACTGATGTCAAGTCACCCCCCAAGTTTGAAGTCAATCGGTTGAACTGTTCTCGAGATATCGCGCTCACAACATTTTTGGGATGGTTGGAATCTAAGATGGTCGACGGCGGCCATCTTGGATAACGCAGTTTGGTGAAAAACAATCCCAGCCATCTTCTCACTGATGTCAAGTCCCCCCCAAGTTTGAAGTCAATCGGTTGAACTGTTCGAGATATCGCGTTCACAACATTTTTGGGATGGTTGGAATCTAAGATGGCCGACGGCGGCCATCTTGGATAACGCAGTTTGGTGAAAAACAATCCCAGCCATCGTCTCACTGATGTCAAGTCACCCACCAAGTTTGAAGTTGAAGAGTTGAATTGTTCTCGAGATATCGCGTTCACAACATGGTTGGGACGGACGGACGGACGGACGGACGGGTAGCATAAAGGAATAACAATGAAACACATCAGCTGATCAGGGATAACTGGTTTCGCTTACGTTATTTATCAACATTTTCATACATAAATATTGATGTCGCATTTCATAATGTTAAAGGTGAACTGAAAAGCTTTCCAATGTTCTGTTAAAATGTCATAAAACAAGAACTTCTATAGTTGTTACAATTATGTGTGGTAATAGTTCTGTGGGTTATTGTTTTATTTTGGGTATATGAGAAGTCAAAACTTATACCGAGAGCCAGAACTTTTAAAAACGTCATCGCTTGCCTCCCGTTGTTTTTGGAACGTCATGGCGTTATAGTGGCCCTCGTTCATTCATCCGACGTAGCATGACGTCACATTTGAATAAAACTTGAATGAAGGGGACCACTATAACGTCATAACGTTCTACAAACCAAGAGAGACAAGCGATGCAAGTTTTCAAGACGGATTTATAACAGGATAACTTAAATATTGTTATTAGTACAATTTTGCAAACTATATTTGCCCCAAAAACGTATAAAATTTATGTCACATAAGACAAGATGTATATAAGCAACAATTTAGATAAAATTAAAAGCTTTGCAGTTCACCTTTAAGAAGTTTGAAAATAATACTAGTACTTTTCTTGCAAGAATCATAAAATGGGAGTTACATCTCCATTCTCGTAAATAGCTCTTCTAACAGTTTTTAGAAGGGTTTTTTTAGGAGTGATCGCTCTTCTTGACAAAATTAGAAGAGCGATTTTTAGCTCTTCTGGATTTTTCAAATCCGAAGCACTGCATCCCTAGAAACCAGTAACCTGTGTTTGGTCCCCATAAACTTGATCATGCAGAACAATCAAAACTCAAACTGCATAGCGGATTGGCATAGCGAGCTGGTGGAACACTTACTCATTGATAGAATTTAAAGGAAGCCCTTAGAGGTGAACTGTAAATGTTTTTTTTGTTTTTTTTCTAAAATGTTGCTTACACATCTTGTGTTATGTGATATAACTGTTATACGATTTTGGGGCAAATACATGTTCCTAAATTGTACTAATAACAATAATAAAGTTATCCTGTTATAAAACCATATTGAAAACTTACACATGTACATTGCTTGTAGAATATTATGACGTTATAAAGTTCTCCTTCATTCAAGTTTTAGTTAATGTATCATTTTACATGACATCAATGAGTGAGTGAGGACCTCTTAATCTATAACGCCACTATTTTCCAAAAACATTGAGAGGCAATCAATGATGTTTTTGGAAGTTGTGGCTTCCATTTTCTGGTGGTATAAGTTTTGACCTTATATACTCAGAAGAAGAAAATAATCCACAGAACTATTACCGCACATAAACAACTATACGGTAATTTCCCTAATAATTCGCGATGCAGTGATGAAACTCGCAACTTCAAAAATTGGCTACTTTCGAATTATTTGTCGCTGTAATTCCAGAAAAACGCTTGTGTTCGAATTATATGTTACGCTGATATTCACGGAAGATCCAAAATGGTGGACCGCTTCACCGTGATCGTTGTGATCTATTGATAACCGTGTATTATGTTTGATATCTCTATCATAGTTCATTTAAAAGACTCTGGGCCATCCTTAACTGTTACGCTGCGGCGAGCCGTTCAACCGGCTCTCGTCTTTCTACACGAAAAATGCGGCGAGCCGTAATACCGGCTTGCCTTTGCTTCTGTCTATGCGAGTACAGCGAGGTACCATTCTGAAATCGCTTTTTTCAAATTTATCATGCATGAAACTTGATAACAAGAGCCCAAAGGGCTTCAATATACGCCCGTATATCTGGAATTACATTGGTCCAAATTTCAAGGTTGTTTAATCGCCTTGATTCCAATTGGTAGCTAGCAATCCGGAAAAAGGTCTACAATTTTGTGCTTCTGAGAATGTAACATATCACATCTAAAATTGAATGATAAACTAAAATGAGCTTAACTCTTGGAAACTAGGTGACCTTGGAGCAAGAACCAAGAGCTCACATATCCCACAATGAAATCGACAATAGTCAAACACAAGAAAATAGTACTTTCCTGCAAATGGATTTCTTTCAGACGAGAGAATTTTTCATGAAGGAAGAAGAAAGTGATGAAGTAAACCTTTGTTCTTGAGTTGATAAACGGGTATGAAGTTCATAAAGGACCCCTCTCCACGTTAAACTAGTAAATGTATGGTTTCTATTTCACAACAGTTTAACTAAATGTAGCTGTTTCAAACATGGGAGACAACTCCACAGGACAAATGCCATATACATGTAGGGGAGAGAACTCTGAATATTCCAACCTAACACATATAGTCAACTAAACTTGATTCAATTCTGGGGGACTGTGACCTTGACATTTGACAAATTGATGTATGTCTCCTCTTCGCCATGCGAGTAAGGTATCTGATACCATTCCATACCTTGAAACTAGAGATATCGCATGGATGAATGGACAGAACGCAACATCGCATTACATGACCTCGTCTTCGACAGGCATATGAAAATGTGACAATAATTTCCTGATTTTGGGGTCACAGTGACCTTGACCTTTGACCTTGACCTAAACTTTGATGCATGACACATCGTCTTCCGTCAATGTATCAATGGACACAAAAAAATCACGATTTTTATGAATTTCATGATTTTGGGGGTCACTGTGACCTTGATATTCGGCCTTGACCTACATTTTGGTACGTGACACATCATGTCCCCGTAATGTATCTACTGACACAAAAAAAGTACTTTTCAAAGATTTCTTGATTCTGGAGTCACAGTGACCTTGACCTAAATTTTGGTACATGACAAACCATCTCCCCGTAATTTCTCAATGGACACAAAAATCAAGATTTTTAACAATTTCACGATTTTGGGGTCACAGTGACCTTGACATTTGACCTTGACCTACATTTTAATATGTGACACATTGAGTCCCCCTAATGTATCTACTGACACAAAAAAATGTTATTTTTAATAATTTCCTGATTTTTGGGTCACAATGACCTTTGACCTTCGACCTTGACCTATATTTTGATATGCAACACTTCAATGCCCCCTATTGAATCCACTCACAAACAAGAGCCCAAGGGGCTTCAATATACGCCCGTATATCTGGAATTATATTGGTCCAAATTTCAAGTTTGTTTAATAGCCTTCATTCCAATTGGTAGCTAGCACACCAGAGAAAGGTCTACAATTTTGTGCTTCTGAGAATGTAACATATATCACATCTTATACTTGATTCAGTTTTGGGTGACTGTGACCTTGACCTTTGATCGATTGATGTATGGCTCCTCTTTGCCATGCGAAGTAAGGTATACTCAAAGTTTGGTACCAATCCATACCTTGAAACTAGAGTTATCGCATGGACAACAAATGTTAATGGATGAATGGATAGAACGCAACATCGCATTGCATGACCTCGTCTTCGACAGGCATACGAAAATGTGACTTGTAATCAATTCCTGATTTTGGGGTCACAGTGACATTGACCTTTGACCTTGACCTAAATTTTGGTACAGGACACATCGTCTTCCCTCAATGTATCAATGGACACAAAAAAAATCATGATTTTTATAAATCTCATGATTTTGGGGGTCACAGTGACCTTGACGTTCGGCCTTGACCTACATGTCCCCCTAATGTATCCACTGACAAAAAAAAAAAATACTTTTCAAAGATTTCTTGATTCTGAAGTCACAGTGACCTTGACTATTGACCTTGACCTAAATTTTGGTACATGATAAACCGTCTCCCCATAATTTCTCAATGGACACAAAAATCATGATTTTTAACAATTTCACAATTTTGGGGTCACAGTGACCTTGACCTTTGACCTTGACCCACATTTTGGTATGTGACACATCGTGTCCCCCTAATGTATATACTGACACAACAAATGTTATTTGTAATAATTTCCTGATTTTGGGGTCAGTGACCTTTGACCTTGACCTATTTTTTTTGGTATGCGACACTTCATTTCCCCCTATTGAATCCACTCATAAAAAATTAGTAATTTTTATTGATTTCCTGATTTTTAGGTCACACTGACCTTTGACCTTGATTCTGGGGTCACAGCGACCTTGACTATGGACCTGGATCTAAATTTCGGTACATGACGAAACGAATCCCCGTAATTTCTCAATGGACTAAAAAATCATGATTTTTAACAATTCCACGATTTTGGGGTCACAGTGACCTTGACCTTTGACCTTGACCTACATTTTGGTAGGTGACACATTGTGTCCCCCTAATGTATCTACTGGCACAAAAAAATGTTATTTTTAATAATTTCCTGATTTTGGGGTCACACTGACCTTTGACCTTGACCTATTTTTTGGTATGCGACACTTCATTTCCTCCTATTGAATCCACTCACAAAAAATTAGAAATTTTTAATGATTTCCTGATTTTTCAGTCACACTGACCTTTGACCTCTGACCTCGACCTACATTTGGTATGCAACACATCGTTCCCCCCTAGGGCATCCACTCACCAAAAATTAGAACTGTAGATAGAAAACTGTCAACGATCAATGATTTCCTGATTTTAGGCAACAGTGACCTTTGACCTCTGACCTCGACCTTAATTTTGGTACCCGACACATCGTCTTCACCTAGCGTATCCACTCACAAAAATTTGCAACTGTGGATAGAAAACGTTCCCAGATGTAGACCGGACACGAACACTTCAGTGATTTCCTGTTTTTTTAGGCCAGTGACCTTTGACCTCTGACCTCGACCTTCATTTTGGTACGCGACACATCGTCTCCCCATAGGGTATCCACTCACCAAAAATTAGAACTGTAGACAGAACACTGTCCCAGATATAGACTGGACACGGCGGACGGACAGACGGACACACGGACGGAAACCGCCATCACATAATACGTCCGCCTTTTGGCGGGCGTATAAAAATTAGAAATTTATGATTTCCTGATTTTTCATTCACACTGACCTTTGACCTCTGACCTCGACCTACATTTGGCATGCAACACATCGTTTCCCCCTAGGGCATCCACTCGCCAAAAATTAGAACTGTAGATGGAAAACTATCAATGATCAATGATTTCCTGATTTTTAGGCAACAGTGACCTTTGACCTCTGACCTCGACCTGAATTTCGGTGCGCGACACATCGTCTCCACCTGATGTATCCATTCACAAAATATTGCAACTGTGGATAGAAAACATCCAGAGATATAGACCGGACACGATCACTTCACTGATTTCCTGTTTTTCAGGCCAGTGACCTTTGACCTCTGACCGCGACCTTCATATTTGTACGCGACACATCGTCTCTCCGTAGGGTATCCACTCACCAAAAATTGGAACTGTAAACAGAAAACTGTTCCAGATATAGACCGGACACGGGGGACGGACAGACGGATGGACGGACAGACGGACGGAAACCGCCATCACATAATACGTCCGCCTTTTTGGCGGGCGTATAGAAACCATACATATATTGTAAGCTAAGCCGGACTTCATTTCCTTGATGTAAACTTGATATTCTGTCTCAGAATAACGAAGTCGGGAGGAAGAAAGAAAAATGAAAAAAAAAAAAAAAACCCCAACGGAGATTTCCATAAAACATTGTCGAGAAGCCGCCTAGAAAATATAAAATACTCACAGAAAACCCCTTCAAAATATATGCTACTTTGGTATAGTTGAAGTACAGAATCTCAGTTTATATTTCCGAAGTGCGGGTTTCAATGAAATCTGCTAAACAAACTTTATTTTCAAATTTCTGTCGAGCTTCTGCGCCACGTAATTTCATCGCGATGAGATAGAAATGGTGTCTCCCTCAGATCAGCTTGACCCAGTTGAAGAGCTCTGGCCAATGAGCGCTTTGATGTAGGTCACGTTACCATGCTTGTCCAATCAAGGTAACCGATATCGGATCGGCTGCTAGCTTCACTAGAGAAACGGGAAAACACCTCTTGCAGTTTTTCGATGTTATCATCTGTTTGATTGGCCATCGGTCGAAATCAAGCCTTCAATCAGAAACTACAAGGAATTCCCTTTCCAATGATCCTATGGCGGATGAAAAGTCGGAAAAGACCAGGGAGAAAGGCAGCTGAAAAACCAAGATTTTCCGCTGTCTCTTCAAATAAATTTTATTTACGCTGACAACATCGTCAATTTTGCTATAAAATGCGGCCGAATAGCATTGAATAAACCAGTTGCGATACATTGATATGTTCGGCCAGTCACCAGCAAACGAAATGAAATAATATTTTTGCTCCTGAAATCCGGATTAAAAAAAAAAAAGTCAGCATTTCTCCTCGTACATACCCTACTGAATCGACAAGTATGATTATAGGTGAATGCACCAGTCCATTTGTCATGCGACCATGAACTGTAGGTTGGATTACTTCACATTGAAGCCGCATAACAGCTGCAATGTTATAATGAGGCAACATATGATTATATATCAGATATGTCGACAGTCCATGGTAGCTACCATTTGTCTTGGCAACAGTCCATTTGGCGAATCATTGGATCAGACGATGTGCTCTCTGTGCATCAGTCACAAGTGCATGTTGACCTACCATGGACTGTCGATCGGTCCGATGATGATACCATGGACTGTCGTAATATCAGACAGACAGAGAATAAACTATTAATGGTTCATATTCCTCTTAAACACACACAAGTGGAAGGAATCGAGAGATGAATGAGTCAGTGATACATGAGGCAGGTAGTAAGTTCCCACGTGTTCATTTTGTGCTTATTTCCTCACACTATAATTCGATGCTAATACCTACCATGGACTGTCTACCAACACCTAAAAACACCTCTCGCCGCAAAAATGTTTAAAATTTGTGTTAACTTGAAATAGTAATAACCCTACATTTGGTGACAATATAGTACGATATCTCTCCTTCAAAAAATGACTGGACACCAGTAACCATACCTGTCATCGATATGCTGAAAATGGTTCATTTTCAGCTGTGGTCACTGTCGTCTGGTCAGACACACGCCCACGCTTGATAATGAAAGCACCGAAAAACCTACCATTGACTGTGATTTGACACGTGACCGGCAGTTTTCACCTATAATCATACTTGTCGATTCAGTAGGGTGACAAAAGAACTTGGCAGCATAACAGTTAAAATATGTCAGTTGGCGTAACCCGCCCTCCCCATTGAAAAGCTACCAACCCAAAAGTTTTTATCAGCCATCTGTCGCCGTAAATGTTTTTTTCTTTTTCTTCAACTTCAAGCAGTCCCTGTGTAGTTATTATCATTAAATTGCGTAGGTCGTGAATTTGTCCGCCAGAGTTGCAAGTTTCAAGAATGAAATACAAAGAAAATATGGTCTACGAAACGAAAGGAAAATCTGCCCTCACGTTGTTTTTGTTGAATGCGATATGCGTGTTGAAAACTTTTGTGCCTTACTTCCCTATTTTGAAAGTGAACTCTTCCAATTCGATTCGTCGGGAAGCTTTGTGGGATTACAACACCGTGTCAGTGGAAGTTTCCATTACCGCAATAGGGATGGTAGCCCGACAGTATTGCGACACTGCCTGCAGTCAGTCGACCATATTTCCCGGTTAAATCTGTACCGTGATGCCGACGTTTGGTTCATTATCCATCAAACACGAAGTAAAAAGTGAAATGTCCAGCTTGTCAAGGATTGAAAATACATAAAAACTAAACCTCTAAATTCCTGCAATGATGATCGGGTTGTCTACAACGTCACTCGTGAGATGTCAATGTGACTGATCCAGCGAGGGTGCATATTTTATGTTTGTCCACTCCATAAAGTTGATTCCTCGATTATCATGTTGTTGGAAACACTGAAGTCTGTCATTTTATTACACGGAAACGTCGTTCTGGATTGGTGAGTGAATAAAACACCAGCATCCATGTCTGTTGATATCTCCCCGTAGCACAAATGAAATATTACTCAACTGCTCCCTTTCTGCAGTCAAAATGTATGAGACACATCATGCACATCTGAAGAAATGAAATAATGGCTCCCTCGACATAGGAGTTGTGCACAAACTAACTATTACACCGAAGCCCTGACAGGGACAAGCAGAGGGAAACATTTATATCTTTGTCCTTCCATATCATCTGTTTATTAAAGAAAATGAGACATCGAAAATATCATTCGAATTGCCGTTAATTTTTTTTCTATTGATCTCGTAGGTGCCTCAAAATGGCCAGTTGACGGGCATTTTCGCCTCCAACCTCCTGCTAATGAGAACCCAGTTAGGGACTTCTGATCATAGTTCTATGATATATGGAGAATTCGCAACCACAAAAACTGAACTTTTGTATTTTATTTCTGTGTCAACGCGTATCGTTAGTCACGATTTAGTTGTACAGAAATTATTCTGAGTAACAGATTCACTTTACTTTCAGCGGCACGAACTCCACGACGAAAACGGGAATGTTCGAATTTATTGTTTCACGAGTATATTGAAAATGCTCCCGTTTTCGTTTTATTAGGATGGAAAAAATCACAACAGGGGAAAAATTGGCCGTTTTCGAATTAGATTTGGAAGGTGAATTATTAGGGAAATTACCGTAACTACAAAGGCCTATGATATCTGACATTTTAGCATTGGAAAGCTTTGCAGTTCACCTTTAATCTATTTATACCCAAAAGGGCTATGGGTATCTAAACCAAGCCAGTGTATTACCCTAACAGATCGGTTGATACACTGGCTGGCGAGGATGAAATTCTGAAAGCACGGGTACATCTCCCATCTCACCTTTCCTGTCCAGCAACTTCCAGGATCCGGCCCTTCAGGCTTTGGAAGGATTTGTCCATCGCAAGTTTCAACAGTTTCTTATCCAAAGTTGGGTCTACTGCGTATGCAGGGAATTTCCTCACCTTCTTTATGTATATTCTGCAGCATAGAAAGTGGAAAAATATGGAGACCAATTGTTAAGACAGGTGCCATCATTAAAAATCTTGTCATTGATGAATTCCATACATTTATTCACAGAATGTACATTAGGGGTTATATTCAGCTGGCTCTCATAGCCCTACCTGTGAAGTCACTTTGGGGTGATTGAATTAACACGGTTGGAAATTTCACTTCCTGTGATTGAATTAATAGAGGGATTACCGTAATATCGAAATTTGGCAAAACACAGGAAGGAAGCAATCAGAGATTGCTCAATTGTATGCACCCCCTTCCACTTTAATCCGACACTGCCCCGCCATTATTCTGTTCTTTATTGTTTGGTGGAGGCCTAATTTGGATAATTATAAAAATTCTGTTTCAGTCACTTTTTTGCCATGCCTCACATAATACATATTCCAAGTATCAAGCAACAAGTGATAATACGATGCTTCGATGCAAGATGGTCGCCAGGGCTTTCGCCAAATCCGAAAATGTGACCTGGTCATGAGACCTACATTCCTTGGGAGTATATTGTGGTGAAATTATGAAGCGATCAGTGAACTTTGAATTTTGCACCCAATTCACTGTTTTGGGGGCAATTTCATACTTCAGGACCTGTGTTGTTTGCTTTGGAATGTAGAATAACATATAATATAGATATTTTCCTGGTTCAAATCGGTTATGGACTGAGATCCAGCTTGGACAAATAAATATATCCCATTCACTTAGGTTTAAACGAAGGGCCATAACTCTTGAAAATATAACCGAAAACAGAGAACTTCACGCTGCACATCTATGGGTCACTGACCACATATCATGCAAATTTCGTACTTGTTCATACAATATTAACCGAGATCGGGCCCTACAAATCACAATTCACAAAGATTTGAAGAAAAAAGGGCCATAACTCTTGAAAATATAAGCGAAATGTGGAGAAACTTCACGCTGCACAACTACAGGGCACTGACCACATATCCTGAAAATTTCATAATTGTCCATACAATATTAACCGAGATCCAGCTCGGACAAGTTCCAATTCACAAAGATTTGAAGAAAAAAGGGCCATAACTCTTGAAAATATATGCTAAACGCAGAGAAACTTCACGCTGCACAACTACAAGGCACTGACCACACATCCTGCAAATTTCATAATGATCCATACAATATTAACCGAGATCCAGCCCGGACAAGTCCCAATTCACGGAGAATTCAGGAACAAAGGGCCATAACTCTTGAAAATATAAGCGAAACGTGGAGAAACTTTACGCTGCACAACTGTGGGTCACTGACCACATATCATGCAAATTTCATACTTGTCCATACAATATTAACCAAGATCCAGCCCGGACAAGTCCCATTCACAGAGATTTCAGAAAAAGGGCCATAACTCTTGAAAATTATACCCGAACTCGGAAAAAACTCTACGCTGCACAACTATGAGCCACTGGCCACATTCCATGCAAGTTTCAATCCTGTCCATCAAATATTAACCGAGATATTGCCCGGACAAGAAATTCGGACGGACAGACGGACGGACAAAGCGATCGCTATATGCCCCCCCTCTAGTTAGAGGGGGGGCATAATTAGTAGTTCATCCTCTTTTGATGAGAGGACGGGCCCTACAACTACACTGCACCTGGCAAAACATTTTGGAGTCTAGGAAAATATGACTATTGTTAAACATACTGTCTCATCAAGTTGAATGCCAAACTACTGACTAGCCCCTGTGGAAATAGAACCTTCAAATACGAGTGAGATTTCTGTTTGCACTATTAACTCACCTAGCTGGACAGGTTCTCTTATACGTCTGACCTGCAGGTCGACCAGACTTCATGGCCGGTGAATCGGATAGAGACATTTCATCCCCTAATCCCGATGTCAGGTCAGCGTGGTCCGAGGTCAGACCCTCAAATGAATCGCCACAGAGTCCTGTATGGGGAATAGATGGCTCCAGGTGCTTTTTCTGTGTAGAGCCCTTCCTGCGAGGGCCAAACTGACACTCCATCACGACCGCTCTGCTACCTGTCATAAACGCAAACACACCACCTCAGACATTCTACTCTAATGGCTTATTATAGAAACTCAAGTGCATTATGGGATATCTTACAGTTTTAAAACATTTCATTGGTCAATTCAAATTTTCAAACAGAAATCCGATATTTCTATTGGCTTAAGGGAGAAAATGGAAGAAATCCAATCAATGCTCCCCCTCCCCCTCGTATTCAGAGAGGGGGGCCAAGGACCCCTTTGGTCCCCACTAATTGTGACTAAAGTGCCTTGAAAAAGGCCAGATATGTGTAGAGAATTGTCTGAAACTAACATTTCTCAGGTGAGTACTGTCCCCCCATTCACATCTTCAGATGTCCTAAGCATTGACCTTTGAAATGGTTGGTGGGTATAGTTGAAAAAATATTATCAGCGAATTATTTTCGAAGCAAATGTGGTGGAAATTCCATTAAAAAATGCTGATAATGATTGACATTATTTTTAGCCCTTGTGACATATTTTTTGTGTGTAAAATATTCTACCCTTTTAAAGCTTCTCAGAAGCATCGAGGCACGTTAAATCACATCTAAAATTCCAAAATTTGCACCCCAGCCATCCCCTCCCTGTCCGCCACCCTCCCTCTAATATTCTAGCCGTTCCCCGACCCCAGTGATCATCTTGGTTTAGCAATCTGGTTCCTGAATGATTACGAGCTCTGGTTAGTGGATTCCATCATTATGTACCTGCATATTTGACCATCATATAGCTTACCTGAGTTTATAAAAGGGATCCCATCAAAAGGGACATACTGAGATTTCCACATGAGTCGAGTAGAGAGTCTAGCAGGACTTGGAGACTGGCGGGTCCCCCAGAAACTCTGCGTCTGTTGTTTGTGATAGGTCAGCAACAAGTCTAGTTCTACCTCACTTTCCACATAACCTCTGTATGAATCACCTATCACCTGTCAATAGACAAATTGACATTTACAGACTGAGCTTAATGCTTTGAAAATTTCTCAATGTTTCTGAGAATGTAAAGTACACAGATAGGTTTCAGGACTGGAGATACAAGGAATCAAAATATTCTTAATGCAGGGATTCATAGACGTCCAAATTTTTACTACCCACTATAAAATATTGAGTTCTTTTTATGCTCAAATTGAGTTTTTCCAAGTTTTTACGGCCCACCCACAAGTTGATATTGAGTTTTTGAATGTTTTTACAACCCTACCGATTAAGATATGAACAAATAGTTTCTGTAGTACTAAGGTGAGCTATCTAATGTGATTTGGACAATGGTCATCTGAATGACAAAAAAAACACATGTTCTGTATTGTAACTTGCTCACTTATTTTAATAGATTTCATGTTTGGACCTCGTGTTTGTAGCAACACCAACAGCGGTAAGAGATCACAAACTATCATAAACATTCAAAGATAATTATCATATAACGCTTGCAAGAGACGCTATAAAATCCTTACATCATCAGCGGATTTTCACGTAAGATGTAGCAGCTGTCAAGCAGAATGATGTCTTGAACTCAGACTTCTACTTTACGTCCATCGCATGGTTGCCGTCAAACTTCAGAACAAAGGAACTGCAGGGGTAGAATTTCGCAAAATTTTGCGAGAATCCAGTTGGATTCTTAGTGGCTTAGTTTGCGAGAATCCAAATTTGCGGAACCAAGCATTTCGTGACCAGTTGCCATTTTCACTAGTGCTAGTTACTGCACAACTAGATGTAAACTTCTCAATGGGAAAAATTGAAATCGCCTCATTTATTCTGAGGAGGGTGGTTAGCACACCTATAATAGCACAAATTAGTTCAGGCGAGTGATTATCTCCATTGATGAGCAGTATTCAACCTAAACATGTTTGGTAAGTGGTAAGTATATACTCTTAATTTTATTTCATTTGTATCTTTGTATTGCATATGAAACAAATATTGGAATTGTCTGCATTGCAAAAAAAAGTAATAATCATAAAAAAAATAAATAAATAAATAAAAATCTGGCCACCTGCTGCATTCCCTGACAAGCAGTAAATCAACAATTGTTATTAATGAACCTTTATATAAAGTCTAGGCTATGGATTTATATGAGATACGCAAAAACATTTAAAAAAATAAGGAAATTCCAGATATTTTTGTACCACATTTTCTCATTTTATACCATGATGGTTTTTACAGTGAAAGATAAAAATTACCAACAAAAATTCAAGACTCACGGACATAAACAAGAAATGCAATGCCGTTAAAGTTAAAATCTAGACCTCAAATAAACCGACTTCTGAAGAAATGCATGTTCTCAACGTAAAGTGCTAGACCGTGTTGTTGTTGTTCATGACGGGTATCATACACGCAATGTCTCGGCCGTAGCAACGATCCATTTTTATTTTCATAAATTTCCTACCGCTTGATTCTACTTTGCCCGATGTTCTGTCTCAGGGAAAATTGTTTGTCATTCTAATTATGAACGAATCCGAATCAAATTCATCTGCTAAATGATATCCAAAATGTCCCAGGACCAGGTTTCATTTTCTGCCTCTTGTACTTTTCGTCTACAGACCGCCAGCTAGCATTCAATTCCTTCATATAGACTGTTTTCGTCTGTTGGGTTTAACGTAGGTAGCTGCGCTCCAGCAGCCGAGCGAAGGAGAATACACTCATACCTTCGGCGCCAGTCGGGAACCATTACAGAGAGCATTCGAGGCTCCCAAAAAATAATCGAGCAAAGGTCTCCGAGGTTTAGTTAGCGCATTACGTCAGCAAAATCTGAATCCGTTTGTGTACGTTTCGCAGAACTCGCAAATTGTCGAAGGATCGGCGATGATTTTCACATCACTGAAATAATTTGCACCATTTCGAGTATTGAGTTTTCGTCAAAAACATTGAGTATTTCTTGTCCAAAACGTACACTTTTGAGTTTTTTGCTGTCTATATTCAGTTTTTGACATTTTTTTTCTACCGTTTAACGGTAGCGTTTAACGGTAGTAAAAACGGACGTCTATGAATCCCTGTAATGATTAACAAATTGAAGCATTTTTAGCCATCTGGTACAAGGTATGCATAAATATTGATTTGTGTATATTAAAACATTGGAGATTTTAATATGTGTCTGTTCAATAAACAGCATCTGTCAACATGTAACCAGCATCATCCAAACATTGCATCACAATTATCTCCCCTTGGTGGTGACCGACTCGCAGATTTTCTTTCTTGGAAAATTCATACTGAGGCAATTTACACCTGTTTCAAACCTGGCTAATGCAGCTTCAATTCGCCTCACCGTTCCGAGGTGTTTTTTTAGTGCATAACAAATCCACTCTGATGTACCTGTGTCCCATTTTCAGTTCGCAGAGTAAAATATTGTATGGTTTTCATGTGGCAAGGGCAAACATAAAAGTTACAGATGAATGGTCACGGTGAACATAACCATTCATAAGCTCAAACGGAACAACAGATACGATTTACAGAGGAGTTCATAGTAATTTACCAGGATATCTTTCAGTGACGAGAAATTACATGCCTGGACTGAATCAAAACATCCAATGTGACTTTGCACCTCCTATCTGAAGTTGGTGTGTTTCTATTTTTCTCATTGGTTGAGTGGCTGTTTGAAAGCCCATCACCCAATCAGAGATCAGCATGAGTCTAAGTTAACTTGCAAGTTTGCAACTTTAGACAAAACAAAACTGTTCAGCTTCACACTTGCCAGAGCAACATTGCATGTTTGTAAACATCACATCAGCCACTAACGATAAACTATTATGCAATCCTGTGAAATAGTCTATGAAAACACAATTTAACAGCAGATTCCATAAAATACTCTGCCTATATGTAAGATGGATTGAAAGTGACCTTCCGAAATTCGCTCATTAAAATAATCGTTTAGTTGAAATTCAGAGCATTACTGTAACTCAATCTCAATCAATTTTGTGTATTTGCGAAGATTCACTTCGTTGTAATAATATGAGGTTTCAATTTCACCAAAGATGCTGGTGTTCTTACCTCACAGCATTTGAGTCTTGATGCCCATGCAGGGCAGTTTGGGGGCAGGGGTTGTGGGGGGAGAGGGGGTGGAGGCATCAGAATGGAAGCCAATGGATCTGGGGACGTCATACTACAGGACACCTCATTGCATGAACCGTCTGCAGTTCCATCTAGTTTTATACTCCCTTCTGCCAAATTCATAAGAAGAGAAAACATAAGATTACTGAAGTTAAAGGTGAAATGCAAAGGTTTTTAAATTATCCGTTTTACATTTAATATAGGTTGAATAATGATAGAAATACCAGTATATCTACTTCACTTGGATTAATTTGAATTATCTTGTCTGCTAGAATCTTTTTAAAAGTTGGTACCCCTAGCCCGGCTGAATTCAAATTTGCAAAACGTCATCGCTTGTCTTTCCTTGATTGTGACGTCACGTCAGACCAGCTTCAAACAAGGGCACTGAACGTTACAAGTATTGACGACCGGCCAGGTGGTTTGATGGGACGTCACAAACCAGCGTCAAACAAGGGCAGATAAGCGATGCAGATTTCACATCTGAAATCGGCCGGGCTTGAGATACCAACTTCGAAGCATTTTCAAAAGCCACCAGGAGACAAAATACTTCAAATAAAATCGAATGAAGTAGTAAGGCTGATATTTCATTAAATGGCTCATGAAGAATATAAAAAGGAAAATATGAAAACCTTTGCATTCCACATTCAAATGTTATTTTTGTGTCATTCAGACTGTCAAATGACATAGGTCTAGACTCGACAAAGGTCTTATCTCAGTGTTAGAGTGTAGCTGTGGTACTTGTGCAGGAGTACTTCATACTCAAGATAATAGCGGGATTAATAAAACGTAACAACGCTTTCTCCAACATTTCTCACAAATTCTGTGTTGCCTTATTTATTTCCTTAACTTTTCAACAAATACGAAGAAATGCTCTAAAATTTCACCAGGATAACCCAGAGGTCAGAGTGGGGGCATCAGTATGGAACAGCATCGTTTGAATTCTCTGACAGAATATAACAGAAATGTTGGAGAAAACATTATTACGTTTTATTAATCAAACCATTATCTTGAATCTGAAGTACACAAGTACCACAGCTACACTCTAACATTATGCTATTGATTTATATTAGGTCACCCCTACTCAGTGACCCCATAACAATCCTGATGAATATTTATGACCTTCCTATCAAATCCATGGTCGCACAGCGAAGACAAACAAACAAATATATTTACACATATGGTTACTGAAATTATAGTTATCTACAATTTTCCTTGAGGTGATGCACACCGCACTACCAACCTTGCAAATCAGATTCCTGGACAGCTACGATCGTAGCTATTTCCGGGTTTGTTCCCGGTACAATTTGCCAGACTCGATTAGCAACATCTCCGTGGCTGAGAAGATCTCCTGCGTTAGTTACAGCAATGATCTGTAGACCCTCCGGCTGATGGATCTGAAGATGACCGGACGTAACCACCACTGGGTTAGAGAGTAGATCCTGTAATGCACCATTATCTGCGATACCCACTGAAAAATGACAAAAGTAGAGAAAGCATGTACATAGAGCAAACATATCAGCATGATGAAGGGAGGATTATCATCAGGCATAATATTTCTGGTGATATAAATGTGTAGGGGGCTAGATTGAATATACACCATCTCCTTGTATTTCTGAAACAGAGTGATGTCCCTTTGAATGAACTTTTTTACCAAGAGTATTGCATGAAAAACTGGAGACATTTCCCCAAAAATAATTTTTAACTGGCCATAAGTCTTACATTTATATATTTACAGTCCTGCAGATGTGACAGCCATAAGTCTTACATTTATGTTTAATTACGAAGTCCTGCAAATGTGACAGCCATACATCTTACATTTATGTTTACACATTCCTATAGATGTAACAGCCATAAGTCTTACTTTTATGTTTACTTACACAGTCCTGCAGATGCGGTAGCCTTAAGTCTTATATTTACAGTCCTGCAGATGTGACAGTCATAAGTCTTACATTTACAACTACACAGTCCTGCAGATGTGGTAGCCATAAGTCTTATATTTACAGTCCTGTGGATGTGACAGCCATATACTTTCAGTCCTGCAGAAGTGACAGCTATAAGTCTTACATTTATATTTATGTACACAGTCCTGCAGATGTAACAGCCATAAGTCTTACATTTATGTTTACTTACACAGTCCTGCAGATGTGGCAGCCATACTCTTACAATCACGTTTACAGTCCTGCCGATGTGGCAGCTGTAAGTCTTGTACATTTACTTTTATTTACAGTCCTGCAGATGTGGCAGCCGTAAGTCTTACATTTACATTTACTTAAAGTCCTGCAGATGTGGCAACCATAATTCTCACATTTACTTACAGTCCTGCAGATGTGGCAGCCTTAAGTTTGACATTTACTCACAAAGTTCTGCAGATGTGACAGCCGTAAGTCTTACATTTACGTTTACTTAAACAGTCCTGCAGACGTGGCAGCCATAAGTCTTACAATTACATTTACTTAAACAGTCCTGCTGATGTGGCAGCTGTAAGCCTTACATTTACGTTACTTACAGTCCTGCAGATGTGGCAGCCATAAGTCTTACATTACATTTACTTAGTCTTGAAGATGTGGCAGTTATAAGTCTTACATTTACTTACATTCCTGCATATGTGGCAGCCTTGAGTCTTACATTTACGTACTTACACAATCCTGCAGATGTGGCAGCCATAAGTCTTACATTTACAGTCCTGCAGGTGTGACAGCTGTAAGCCGTACATTTACGTTTACTTAAAATCCTGCAGATGTGGCAGCCATAAGTCTTGCAATTACATTTCAGTCCTGCAGATGTGGCAAACGGTAGTCTTACATAACACGTTTACTTACACAATCCTGCAGATGTGGCAGCTATAAGTCTTACATTTACGTTTACTTAAAATCCTGCATATGTGGCAGCCATAAGTCTTACAATTACATTTACTTACACAGTACTGCAGATGTGGCAAACGGTAGTCTTACATAACACATTTACTTACACAATCCTGCAGATGTGGCAGCCATAAGTCTTACATTTACATTTACTTAAAATCCTGCAGATGTGGCAGCCATAAGTCTTACAATTACATTTACTTACACAGTCCTGCAGATGTGGCAAACGGTAGTCTTATATAACACGTTTACTTACACAGTCCTCCAGGTGTGGCAGTCATAAGTCCCTCGGGCACGGACAAGGACACTTCCTGACACTCCTTCATGTTCATAGTTAACTCACTGACCGAGTCTGGCACGGCAATCACCACTGGGTCACCATGCTCACTGCTGGTCACCATGGTGCTGCTGGTCACCATGGAATTGGTTACCATGGAGCTGGTTACCATGGAGCTGCTCACCACATCCTCATGGGCTATCAAGTCTGTAACATCACCCGTCGAAGTATCCGCTTCAGCCATACTTCAGCCAGCTTGAATCTAAGAGCAAAGAAATCCAATAAATGTTTCATATATTACCATTATTACAGAGAGATTGAAGCAAAAACAGTCTAGGAACACTTTGACTGAGGGTCTCTTGAATCAATAGAGAGATTTGGCCAATATGAGAATCATTGCCATGGAGGTCAAACGGACACAACATGTTTGGCAAATTATTACAGTCTTACACAGTCCTGCAGATGTGGCAGCCATAGATCTTACATTCCTGTTTAGTCCTGTCGGTGTGATAGCTGTAAGTCTTGTACATTTTTGTTTATTTACACAGTCCTGCAGATGTGGCAGCCATAAGTCGTACATTTACATACAGTCCTGCAGACGTGGCAGCCATAAGTCTCACATTTACTAAGAGTCCTGCAGATGTGGCAGTCTTAAGTTTTACATTTACTTACACAGTCCTGCAGATGTGGCATCCATAAGTCTTACATTTACATTTACTTAAACAGTCCTGCAGATGTGGCAGCTGAGACCAATGTCATAGAAAAAGTAACTTTGCCTCAGCAGTTTTAAAATTGTTTTAATACGGAATATTTCAATGCCACAAAATTGTTTTGCTGCAGCAGGAATCCTAAGGGCATGGTTCAGTGCCTGCAGAGTGGGGTTAATAAAAGTAGCCCATAAGCCAGGTGTGCAAAATGTATTGCTTTTAGAATATATTAGGTTATGGGGTGGGGAGAGCCATAGTTTAGGAGGCACATGGCGGGGCTCCAGGTGGCCTTGGAGTGGGGACAAATCTTACAATGGATGTGTCCCATAAGTATATGCAATGGTGTAATTAGCTTTGAAGCAAGGACTGGCTACAGCCATGAATCTTATCCGTGGTTCACCGGTTAAACCCAAATTCTCTCTCTCTCTCATCTAAAAATAGCAAAAACCACCAGGTTTCCATCCCAGGTTGGGTATTCTTACAGTTTATGCACTGGCCGAAAATTGCAAAAAAAATATATTTCAAAGAATTATTTTTATGAGGCCATTCATAATAATTTGTGTGTTTCAGATACCTAATGAGTCGATTATAAAAAGAAACAACCTAAAAAGTACCGGTAATGTTTAGCTAGTGGTCTAGGGTCGATATCCATGGTAACTTATTTTGAGGAACGTAGTCAAGTTTCCATAGCTTCGTTCGTTCCTACTCTGCCATGCTTCGATCCTCTTATTGAATTTACATGTACAGTCTGGGCCCACAAGGCTCCATGGGCCGTACAGCTCTATCTGGCAACAAAACAACCCCTCCCCACTCCCTGACCACTACTTTTACCTAGTTCGGCAAATAATTTGATCGCCTGATGTACATGTCTGCAATCAGTCTTCAAACCTCAACTGCCGACTGAATTTCTCATTACTATTCGTACAGGTCACGTGATCGTCATGTATCGCAGCATACTGATCACGTGACCGGTACGAAGAAGATGGCAATGCTGTTTGAAGTTTGATTGCAGAAACTATGCTGTATGGGCTGTATGGCTCTATCCGGCAATAAAACAACCACTTCCCACATTCTGTCCATAATTTTTATCGAGTTCGGCAAAAAGTTTGATAGACATGAGGGGTTAATTTCTTTGTAATCCGTCTTCAATCACAAACGGACGATTGAATATTCACAGCGTAGTCGGGTCATGTGATCTGCATGCTACATGTAAACTTGGCTAAATAAGAGGAAGCATGGCTAAGTACGGGTGTCAGAACAGTTATCGGACAGGACAGTTATCGGAGACGCATCTCAAGTGCACGTGTTGTGCTCGTGATGACAAGGTAATAATATGTCAGAACAAAGGGGAGATCATTTCTAACTGTTATGCAAAATATAGAATTATAGGTAGCCATGAGAG
Organism: Hanleya hanleyi; assembly: GCA_036873755.1. NCBI lineage: Eukaryota > Metazoa > Mollusca > Polyplacophora > Lepidopleurida > Hanleyidae > Hanleya > Hanleya hanleyi. The sequence goes on from JAVTVY010034380.1 coordinate 87,836, forward strand.
TAGAAAAATTTAAATCTAACATTTTTGTTTTCATCAAAATTCGAAATTTCTCGTGTTGTGGCAGGGTGCGAAATTTGATCTACCATCTTGTCTTCGCGATCTCGCTCTCAAGTAAATACGTATAGAAATTGAACAATGATCATATCATCTTAAACGACAGAACTCCAACTAACGATTGTCATGCACAAAACTTGAAAATACATTGTACTTCAACGTCAAATTCTTGTTCACGATGGGTGTCCGATAACTGGTACTGTCCATGGCGGGAACTGAGCTGAAAAGTCGAGTTAAAAATAGCTCTCAGTCGCACGTGCAGAAGGGAGTGACGTCATGGACGGAATTCATAACGGAAGGTAGCCGACGAGCTCAGCAATCATCGTGTCAGTTTTCATGTCATTTCAAGAAGTACTTTTTTATATATTCCAAATAAACCTTCAAAAACACACGATAATAGATCGGACACCCGTAGGAATGAACGAAGCCATGTCAGCTTGGCTACTAAGAGGACCTATGATCATTTGGTATTTTACCCTGCATGGTGTCCTGATTCATGGGTTCACTGCACAAAAAAAAAGAAAAAAGAAAAAAACAAGAAAAAAAGAAAAAAAAAAAAACACAGAATCCAAGCAAACAAATCATAATGCCTACATCGACATAATTTGTGCACTGCGATTGCCTGCATGTGCCATCGGAATTTATGCAGCATAAATGTTCGTAAAACCACCGCACAAGAATGTAAAGAAACCGATCGGAGTAAAAGTAACATTGCGTAAGAGATGTTCAAGAACATCTCTAACACACTGATTTTGATAACAACATTTGAAGCATGTGCGCTATCGTTGTTGGAAGGCGAAAACGAGTCACAAACCTCGAAATTGCCAAAAACCTCGTCTTCAAAATGGCGACCAGAATGAGGCAGGACCATACTCCTCGCAGAAAAATTGGGCGCATTATTGACTCTGCAAACACTTCCGCAGCACGTTACTGCAAAATCAGAAAAATATCATTGCGCGATATTACACATAGATACCCAAATCCATTGTGCAAATCCATGACTGTCCTCTTGATACGCAGATAAGTTTTACAAAGCTGTTGATTTGTTACCATGCAAATACACCTCTTCCCAACAAGAACGTGAATATGCCAAAACTAAGTTTTAAATAACCCGGAAAAGTAGGTCGTGAATGTTGGCAGTGGTTGCGTGGGTGATACCAATGATTCTGATACCAATGACAGAATCATTGGTTCCAGGATATTATGACTGAGATGGATGATTTATCACGCCACAATCGGCGGTTTTTTTGCAAGACACGATTTCAACCTACACGTGGTAAGTTACTTAAGAGAGACTGCCACTTTTGCAGGCTCATCCTGATTTTCACAACATCTATTAATCGACAGCAGGGCTACGGTAAGTGTTGTCATAATCAGATAATCATATTACGGAGTGCGCAAATTCAGCAATAACCACAACAAGTGATAAGCATGCAACAACAACAACACCAACAAAAATGAGTGAAGAACAGAATAAGTCAAGACTAATTTTGTGACTATGAACGTAATTTTCCACCTACCATAGTCAGTAATGTAACTCTCTATCATCTGCCAAGCTACATGGCCCTGAGAGCAAAGATTTATGCAAATTAGGATTCCAGGGGATTGACCTGGGGTGTCGTGCATACTCCAGGTCATGGTATATACGAATAGGCCTCAGCTCCTCGGAGAGCTTGTCGTAAGAGGCGACTAACAGTAAACTGGGGCACCCGTGGGTTTCCCGAGTGTGAAAATGAATAGGACTCTACCCCTATGGGGTCCTGGGTGTTAAAACAAAATATATAGGACCCTACGGGTGTCCGACCAGTTATCGGACAGGACAGTTATCGGACACGCATCTCGAGCGCACGTGTTGTGCTCGTGATGACAAGGCAATAATATGTCAGAACAAAGGGGAGATCATTTCTAATTGTTATGCAAAATATAGAATTATAGGTAGCCACGAAAGTCGAAAAATTTAAATCTAACATTTTTGTTTTCATCAAAATTCGAAATTTCTCGTGTTGTGGCGGGGTGCGAAATTCGATCTACCACCTTGTCTTCCCGATCTCGCTCTCAAGTAAATACGTATAGAAATTGAACAATGATCATATCATCTTAAACGACAGAACTCCAACTAACGATTGTCATGCACAAAACTTCAACGTCAAATTCTTGTTCACGATGGGTGTCCGATAACTGGTACTGTCCACGGCGGGAACGGAGCTGAAAAGTCGAGTTAAAAATAGCTCTCGCACGTGCAGAAGGGAGTGACATCATGGACGGAATTCATAACGGAAGATAGCCGACGAGCTCAGCAATCATCGTGTCAGTTTTCATGTCATTTCAAGAAGTACTTTTTTATATATTCCAAATAAACCACGAAAATTGTCCGATAACTGGTCGGACACCCGTACCCATGTGGTTTCCGGGTGATAAAAGGATTACTGTCTGTCCCAGATAATGTAGTATACGATACATTGTCGTCGATGTTTCTGAGACAATATATCATACAACATTGAAACTTCACACAGTAGCCTACCATGTATAAACTAATAAATACTAATTTTTTCTCCATATTTCATTAAAATCTGTTGAGAATTGACAAAAATCACCAATACCTATTGTTATTTCGGGACAACGATGATGTTGATCTGTCAATGCTATAACATGTAGGCTTGACGTCATGACATCATGACATCAAAAATTAACCCACAAATCTCTCATCTAATTTTTGTTTTCGCGATTTATTGAGAACTACGGGAAGGATTTTCTTGATACTTTGGAGTGAAATTAGCATTTTTAGCCCACCATCACCAGATGGTGGGCTGTTCAAATCGCTTTTTGTCCGTGGTCCGTCGTCCGTCCGTTTCCGTCAGTCAGTCCGTCCGTCTGTAAACAATTCTTGTTATCGCGATTTCTCAGGAACTACCTCATGGATCTTTCTCAAATTTGGTACACAGGTTCCCCTTGGGGTCTAGTTGTGCAAGAAACCTTTTTTGGTCCGAGTCGAAAATCCAATATGGCCACCAGGCAGCCATCTTGGATTTCCCCATGAAACCTTGTTATCGCGATTTCTCAGGAACTACTGCATGGATCTTTCTCAAATTTGGTACTCAGGTTCCCCTTGGGGTCTAGTTGTGCAAGATACCTTTTTGGTCCGATTCGAAAATCCAATATGGCCACCAGGCAGCCATCTTGGATTTCCCCATGAAACCTTGTTATCGCGATTTCTCAGGAACTACTGCATGGATCTTTCTCAAATTTGGTACACAGGTTCCCCTTGGGGTCTAGTTGTGCAAGATACCTTTTTTGGTCCGATTCGAAAATCCAAAATGGCCACCAGGCAGCCATCTTGGATTTCCCCATGAAACCTTGTTATCGCGATTTCTCAGGAACTACTGCATGGATCTTTCTCAAATTTGGTACACAGGTTCCCCTTGGGGTCTAGTTGTGCAAGATACCTTTTTTGGTCCGATTCGAAAATCCAATATGGCCACCAGGCAGCCATCTTGGATTTCCCCATGAAACCTTGTTATCGCGATTTCTCAGGAACTACTGCATGGATCTTTCTCAAATTTGGTACACAGGTTCCCCTTGGGGTCTAGTTGTGCAAGAAACCTTTTTTGGTCCGATTCGAAAATCCAAAATGGCCACCAGGCAGCCATCTTGGATTTCCCCATGAAACCTTGTTATCGTGATTTCTCAGGAACTACTGCATGGATCTTTCTCAAATTTGGTACACAGGTTCCCCTTGGGATCTCGTTGTGCAAGAAACCTTCTTTGGTCCGATTCCGAAATCCAATATGGCCACCAGGCAGCCATCTTGGATTTCCCCATGAAACCTTGTTATCGCGATTTCTCAGGAACTACGGCATGGATCTTTCTCAAATTTGGTACACAGGTTCCCCTTGGAGTCTAGTTGTGCAAGAAACCTTTTTTGGTCTGATTCCGAAATCCAATATGTCCACCAGGCAGCCATTTTGGATTTCCCCATGAAACCTTGTTATCGCGATTTCTCAGGAACTACTGCATGGGTCTTTCTCAAATTTGTTACGCAGGTTCCCCTTGGGGTCTAGTTGTGCAAGAAACCTTTTTTGGTCCGATTCGAAAATCCAATATGGCCACCAGGCAGCCATCTTGGATTTCCCCATGAAACCTTGTTATCGCGATTTCTCAGGAACTACTGCATGGATCTTTCTCAAATTTGATACACAGGTTCCCCTTGGGGTCTAGTTGTGCAAAAAACCTTTTTTGGTCCGATTTCGAAATCCAATATGGCCACCAGGCAGCCATCTTGGATTCCCCCATGAAACCTTGTTATCGCGATTTCTCAGGAACTGCTTCATGGATCTTTCTCAAATTTGGTACACAGGTTCCCCTTGGGGTCTAGTTGTGCAAGAAACCTTTTTTGGTCCGATTCCGAAATCCAATATGGCCACCAGGCAGCCATCTTGGATTTCCCATAAAACCGTATCGCGATTTCTCAGGAACAACTGCATGGATCTTTCTCAAATTTGGTACACAGGTTCCCCTTATGATCTAGTTGTGCAAGGTACCTTTTTCGGTCCGAATCGAAGATCCAATATGGCCACAAGGCGGCCATCTTGAATTTCCCCTTGAAACATTGTTACCGTGAATTCTTGGGAAATATTTCATGGATCTTTCTGAAATTTGGTACACAGGTCCCACATGGGGCCTAGTAGTGCAAGATACCTTTTTGGTCCGATTCGAAAATCCAAGTTACGCTCCAAATTAATTTGGTATTCTCGAGATGTGACGTTGCATCGCAAGAGTCGGCGGATCAAACGGTGGGGCATATTCTATATATTGACTATAGAGAATATCCGTACCTTCACCTTCCATATCAAGGAGTTCAAATAATTCGGAATTAAAATGTATTTCTTCAAGTTTTAAATCAGCTTTCTTTAGTCCATGCAGTAGCAAGTGAACTGCTCCACCCTTTCGTCTGCCGGCGGGTCGGCTACATGAAGGGATGTCACTCTTGTGACTCAACGTCACAACTCGACAACTGTAGACTACTGCATGTTTCGATCCTAGGGAGATAATCAGGATCCAGGCACTTTTGAAGTTTCAACATTACTGCGCGGACCGGATCCCTTCAGTATTAAGCATTGTACCATCTTACTATTTTCGAGCATGGTATCTTAAAAGAGATATCTCAAAATAGCCCAATAAACAGAACAGAATTAGCATTCGTTCCTAATTATAAAATCTTAAGTATGTTTCATAGCTCATGCCAAAGTGTCAAAGAGATTGGTCTTCGCTTCCAGTACCCAATGATGACACGTGCAAAAAAATAAATAAAAAAAATACTACAAAACAAAGGCGAAGGATCCTCCGTACATGTACATTCACTTTCAGACTTACTTTGCTCATTTCTCTTGTATTATAACAACCGACATAAGTAAAGTTTCTAGAAATCTTGAAACTCCTGAAACTTAGATTATATCTTGGTGTTTTTCAGTGGCCTTTTTCGATCTTTTTCACTCAGATTCGAAATTCTGTAAACAAAATTACAAATCAATCGTCTGTTCTTAATAACAATGGACAAAAAGATCCTCTAGTCATTAGCTTACAATTATCGGACAATGGTGGGCGCCAAGATCCTTCAGGATCTCTCGTTTAGATTATCTACTGTGTGAAGTTTCAATGTCGTCTGATAAATTGTCTCCAAAATATCGCCGAAAACATCTCGGATATATTATATGGGACAGACAATAAGAACCAAACGTCGTGATATGACTGAAATAGTGTTGAAAGCGACGTTAAATCATATATTCACTCACTCACTCACAAACTCACTCCTTACGATTGCTGAAAGCTTTCTGGCCCGAATGTCCAACTTTTACCACTGATCAAGCCATTACAATGCATCAGCATTCTCAAAAATCAGGTTCGAATACTCATAAGTATCAAGTAAGTAAGTATCGAACCTAGCCCCCCCATAGCTCAAGCATTTTGGATGAGATTTTTTATGAAATCGACATTCATCTTAAATTCGTATGCATTTGCCACTCATGGTGTGCCAGGTATTTTTTTCTTTCCGGTTTCAACACCCCTTATTGGTTGGGGGGGGGAGGGGGGTGGTTGTTTACAGGGGTCGAAATGTTCATGAAATACCTGCAGGACCAGGGGTTATTCTAGCCCAAAATCTTTCATCTACTCAATTTGAGAATTTCACAAAACTCAATTTTTCGGCAATAATCTGAAAAACTCAATATTTTCATGGTTTTCATAGTTTCGGTTCAGAAACTCAATTATGCAAACATTTTCATAGGGATAACTGAAAACAAATTTCAAACCTATAGTTGAAAATTACACATCCATTATACATGTCCGCCTTCATTTCAAGCCTGCGAATAATTTTTTCACAGGTGACCGACACTTTGACAGGCATGAATAACTTAGTACCTAACATTTGGAATGTGCTGTTCTGACAAAGATAGTATCTGGCTTCGGCGGCCGACTTCGTACTCAGTACTACAAAAGGTAGCTGTTTTTTTCCAGGAATAGTTGTTTATAATTGTTAGCTAACATGAAATAAATATGACTGCATGATTAACTTTGTCGAATTTCTGTACGCAAGATGTAGCTTTTGGCTGAGAAAAAAAACATCGAAATTGCTTTTCAACAACTTTTTTTTTCAAGGATATCTGCAGCCTTATAGGCCTATAGCTGACATTTAGTTATGTAAAATATATGGGCACCCTCATAATGAATACACAAGATATGATACCTTCAATATTTCCTGAAAGAAGAAAAAACAATACCTCTATCAACTATTCTGTTTGAAAATCCAATCAAATGATACTATGCCTTTCAGTTATACTTGAAGGAGAATCAACAACCCAAGATTGTTGATTTTATGACCTTGAAAATGGTAATGTTTCATTGAGAGGAGATCGTCAGATGCATTTCGTTGTTGTTGTTGCAAAGCCCGGGCCAGTCAATTTCCGTGTCTAATTTCTTTGCCCACGGTTTTGCAGTTCATTAGTCATTGCAGTCAAAGCATTCTTATATTTTGTACATTAATGTCGATAGTGCACAAGTTTTATTCTGTTTCGAGTGGTAGCTAACTGTAAAATATCAGATCAACATCGTTTGCAGCAACTGATGATGTCCGCAATACTGCGAAGATGGCATTTGGCAACCTTCGTAACGCTGTATTTCATTGGATGATGATGAAATGCCTGTCCAATAAATAAGCCCGATACTGCCCAACACTCTCCTATCAAAGGTTCTCCTATGCACCATTCGTTCAAATTGTCAGTATCACCTTTGTGCGGAGTCACAGTTCGCCAGTAAACAACAACAACAACAGACGTCGGATCGCGAACTCGGACAAGATTCAAGGATTAAAATAAGTTTATTTAGATACAACTACACAATGATATGGGCGAGGAAATATCAGTAAAACTCAATTTTTTTTCGCGCGCAAGCGAGCTCAATATCGAAAAATAGGAGAAACTGAATTTGTCGAGAGAAAACTCAATTTACAAAAATCCTCTAAAACTCAATTTTCAAAATTTCTCATCGGGATTACCACGATGAGAAATCGGCTAGAAAACCCCCTGGCAGGACATTTGTCAAGAATTGTCCGGTACATAATAAAATACATGTAAACTGACTGAAAACCTGCAGGACCATGCCAATTTTCTGCCGGACATGTCCTGCAAATAAATAGCAATTTCCACCCCTGGTTTACCATGTGAAAATTGTGTTTTCATATGTTTTATGTATACGGTACATATACGAGTCAGTGGAGAACCCGATGTTGGGGTTTTAACACCTCTGGTCCAAAGGAATGTGACTGACTGTGCCCAAATAGCGTTTTCCTATGTTCTATATAGGACTATATATGATGTAAAGTAAATGGTGTATGTCAATAGTTGTCTCCCCTATATATCAGTTGTTCTCTAGCGGGTGGTTGGGTGGGTTCAGGTTCCTGTTGCTTCAATGCGTTTTGCTGAGAAGCAACAGGAACTTGATAATGTGATGTCTAGCACTGTAATATCACTTGTCTGTATTGCACCATGTAAGCGTCCTGTCTGTGTCTTGTGCGCTGTCCTCAGTGTTTTATAGGGTGGATGGAGGGTGTCTGGTTTCATGCTACTTCAAAGATTTCTTCTTTGAAGTACATGTAGCAGGAACACAACTGGACTGGGTGGTGCTTAGTTGGTTCGTCGTGATATAGCTAAAATATTGTTGACAGCGACGTTAAATTCTATTCATTCACTCACCCAGTTGTTCTCTAGAGTTGTCTCCCTTGTTTCATATGAAACGTTAATATTCAATTAAACTGTTGTGAAATAAAAAAACATACATAATCATTTACTCCACCAGTTCAGGGATGTGGATTATGATCAAATTAGTATATTCATTGCGAGTAATTGATTTTGATAGATTAGACTGATTCGTTACATGTCTTGTCCAAGCATTTGACAGTCTGTGTTTAAAATTCCATTGTCTATGTAATGTCCTGTCGCTGGTTTTGGATTGGTGCTAAACGTAGGGTATACCTTTCTTATCCATGGGACTTAGAATAATTGTGAGGTCAAAGGATCAAAGCCAAGGTCAGAAGGTCAAAGCCATGATTACCAATGTTCTGTCCATTATAATATCCTCCTTTGTTATTGCTTTCCCCTCGTATCTCTGTAACATTGTTAAGGTGTGTGGGGGTATATTGAAGCCAGTAAGGCTCTTGTTAAGTCTTTGGTATGACTCGGCCTGGGATTGATCCCATGACCTCCCACTTGGCTTTATGAAGTGGATGCTCTAAATCAAGGCTTGCTTTTTCACAGGGGGGGTGGGGGGGGGGGCGTGGGGCTTCTGGGGATTGATCTTGGGTGTCATTGTGCACGCTCCAGGTCATGGTGAGAATAGGCCTCAGCCCTCCAGAGAGCTTGTTGTAAGAGGCGACTAACTGGGGCACCTGTGTGGTTTCCGGGTGTGGAATAGAAACCAAACGTCGTGATATGACTGAAATAGTGTTGAAAGCGACGTTAAATCATATTCACTCACTCACTCACCCTTTCTCACGGGAATCCAGGAATCCCATTCCCGTCACCACTCCAACAAAGTAATTCATGTAAAATTCCAGCATTCTGCAAATAAATCATAGCTTTAGCATGTTTAGATTCCTGTGGATTCCCGCAGAGTTACATTGCGAGAATCTGTTTGAATTCTGGTAAATTTTGATGAAAAGCAAGGCCTTCACATGTATTTCTAAATTTAAAAACAATTTTCCAAATAAACTTCCTGAACATGCATGGCATCACCCATCTGGAATTTGTGTGAAAATGCTATGATTTTTATTGAGTCCATAGCTTTAGCTGCGGAAAGCTCGATATAGGTGCCACAATGATGTCTGTTTGTCTATCTGTCTATCTGCAGGACCAAGTAAATGTTAAAGTTTTGGACTTAGAAAATTTTCCCTCAGGCTCAGGACCAAGTAAATGTTAAAGATTGATCCTAAGGCCTGCCCGACCGCCGAACCCTCATATTTGAGATGCTTACATCGGGCTACACATATTGAACCCATCCACTACCCTCGGAGAGCATGTCCCCCCTGGGAGCCCAGGACCAAGTAAATGTTAAAGTTTTTGACTTAGAAGATTTTCTTGTCCACAGCTTCTCAGTCTCACCTATGTCTCCTAAACTAAGGCCAGCCCGACCCCCCGAACTTTCATATATTCCAAATGGTTACATCTGGCTACACTAATTGAACCCATCCACAACCCTCGGGGAGCATGTCCCCATCCCTGGGGCACCGAGTTCCACCCTATATCTCCTAAACTAAGCCTTTACCGAAGCCATACCCTCATATATTTTGAGAGCTCAGATTATCCTGTACACTTATTCAACCCATCCACTACCCCCATGTCTCCACCCCTGGCTCCGAGCCTCACCCTATATCTTCTAAACTAAGCTTCGCCTGACCCCATACCATCATGTTTTCCCGCAGCTTACATGATCCTACACTTATTCAACCCATGCGCTACAAACGGAAGCATGTCCCACCCTCGGGGTACCATGCCCCACCATCCATCTCCTAAACTAAGCTTCGCCCCGACCCCATATGCTCATATTTTCCTGGAGCTTACATCATGCTACACTTATTCAATCATATTTCAATTCTAATTTTATATCTCTTATATGTGATACTAACCTTTTATTCGGTATGAGATGCAGTGTACATGTACATTGTATATACAGGCATGCATACCAAATCACCTAGAGTATATCCCTTTATAGTACATGTATTTACTAATAGTGTGATGACATTATTTTATTTCAGAAGTACAATATCAAAATAACTGGCGGGGGAATCCCGCAGTACCGAACCCCTGTTAGTTCATAATTTCGTGTCGCCTTAAATGAAGGACACCATTTCCTTCAATTTTGCTATCAAATTCTGGTTTACTCTAAAGCTTTTGTACGAACCATATTTCTGTCCACACATTTAACTTACTATATTAATTAAAACTTTAAAGTTCAAAGTTTCAATCAGTTTGTGATCTCTCAGTCTTTACCAGTGCACATGATTATGTAGCATTACTGTATGATTGGACACAGTTGCCATTATGTTCTTTTATTTGCATACAAATGTGAGGGTTTACCACAGTCCTGGTGTCTCGATCGCATACTGGAAATGATAGCTTTACTCCAACTATTGCGTTGTTAATAGCTTTGTGAGAAATGGGATTTTTTGTTCACCTAGCTAATTATCATCACACAAAGTTACACCAAGAACGTGCTCCAAATTGCACACCTATTGTTCCTAACTATACATGTACATGTACATGTATTCATCAGATCTACGCAATGAGATGTTTAAGCTTACTTTGAAAAAGAAATGTAATTAGGTCTTTCCATTCCAGATGGAAATACCTTATTGTTATTGTACGGATTATTATTATTCTATCCAACTGCTTAATATCTAACAAAGTGCTTGATCTACAGCCACAATATTTGGTACATGCGTAGAAGTCACTTCAAATCTGTTCTCAGTGGTCATGATTTTTGACCTTGACCTTGACCGTATGAGTTATTGACTTGTAAAGTTAAAACTTCTGCGAATATTGATGAAACAGAGGAGAGGACGCGCTTGTCACGTATAATGTAAGCGTTTGAATATATTTGCAACAAAATTAACAAAAAAATAAGTAGGTCACCACTGCTGATATTGAGTTCTGTTCCTTGAAGGCGTTCTGCTTGTTAAAGGAGTACTTACCTTATTTTTGAGTGTGACTCTATTTATCAGCAATCGTATTCCAAACCTTATTGTATAAAACTTATGTTGATAGAATGCGAAATAAAGGAAATATTGACTATTTGTTGCTCGCAACGGCGTGCACTGGGCGCCGCCATTGCACCACTGCGTGACGTTTTTAGATGAGCGGAAGTGAGTTTATACTCATCTAAAAACGTCACAACGTCATGGAGATTTAAGGTTGATCGTGCTGGTCATGCCGATAATTCGAAGGAGAAGGAACCCAGTTAATTCAATGACGTTCTGGTTGATTTTAGTAGTTCAAGTGTAATCATGAAAATGTTTATGAACTTAGAAGCATCGTCGTTCAACTGAAATCACTGGAAAATTGCAGAGGACACTCTTTTAGTTTACCGCTCAGTTTCAAATTTTGTCCAAATTGAATCGGCCAAGTCTCAGTTGAAAAATTTTGAGAAAGAAATTTTTCAGTTGGCGAAGATAACCTAAACCAATTTCCTTTTAGGAATCCCCACTTGAGATTTGCCGCGCCAGTTTATTCTTGGAATTAAAACTCGAACCCAGAGTAATTCAAATGCCATAGTTGGAACGTCCCTGGATCAAGCGTTAGCCGTGACGTTGTCCTGAATTCTGACGTCATCAGTCACGTCATCCCACAGGCAAAATGGCGGCGCCCATGTCGACCTCAAAGCGGGAAAATGACTTCACAAATTGTAATAAATATAATAGGTTATCGCATTCTACGAAAGTAAAATAGTTGGTTATATTTCTTTAAGAGTCTAACCTTTGTAATAGAAGCCTGTATAAAATAAGTTAAGTACTCCTTTAACAGAGTGCAGCCAAAACGAAACAACAGATTTTCAAGAAACTGGAGGGTTGGTAAATCTTATACATGGCCAAGCTACTGTCTGTCTTTCAAAGAGTTACATAACAATAAGGAGTAGTTATCTGCATTTGATCTTTTTCAAAACCTGTCATTTTATAAGGGAATAAGCTACGGCTTTGATTCTTCTATGTTAATGAAAACTTTAATGACCGAAAAGAATATGACCTTAAATTTGACCTTTGACCTCCAGGAGCATCTCTATATGACTTCAAAATTTGGTGGTCAACTCTTAAACGGCTGATGCAATCATCACCATATTCACGTATTATTGAGAGACTATCTATATGTATTTGCCCTGAAATTTCAATTATGTAGCTATGATAGGATTCGAGATATCCAAAAAACCAATTTTCCGCACTATTTGGCCGTTAAATGGTTCTCTCGCCCTGTGTGTGGTCACTTGTTGATTTCATCTATTCAACGGGCCTTGTCAATTTCGCTATAGCGATTCGGCTGTAGCACTCGAGGCATCCCGTGTTCGCAATTAAATAAATGTGGTGTTACAGGACGGGGCTGGCTCATTTTTGGAAACGTTATAACTCTTGAACCGCAATGGGTACGGACTTCTAATTTATTGCCTGGTGCTTCCAAGAATAAGTTATTTCGTTGACCATGACTACGTACTTCCCAATACAAATGCAACTATGGGACCAATTTTGCTTCATGTCACACGACCATCGATATTTGGGATCATTTTATCGGGCAGAAAAAGACTCTGTGAGAAGCACAGTCTCCGGGTGAGCATTTCCCGAGCTTAACTTTCTCCATTCAAGCCATTGTTTGGACTACCGGGGCAATTTTCTAAACACATTTCAACGTACTAACATTTTCGGATCGATGAAGGAGCCATCTAGGGCCCAAATGAAGCTCAGAAATGTGTTCAACAGCTGCCGCTTACCAATATAGGCAAGTTTGTTAGAAGAAAAACGCAATAAAAAACTATAAGGTAGTAACAAGCAATGTGAAAAAACGTGTCCGTGCGTGTAAAGCGACCAAAACAATGGTCGCGACCAAAGCGGCCCGCGACCATGTATTTACCTATTTGCAGTAAGAAGAGAAAGACCGCGTCATTGTACCAACAATGTCTAGTCTTTATTTGAAGTTATAATATATTTCCTCCTTCAATCTAACTTCAACATCACTGACATAGAAATCATATTGTATTGTTATTTTGAATGATGTGCATTGCCAATGATGTGCAAACCTCAAATTTTGTGCCACGCTGAAGGGCTAGATCTTTTTGCGAAGCTGCATGTAATAAATAATAAGTCGCCCACATATGAACATTTCGTTATATTTATTTAGTATCTCGCATTCAATTTCAAAGGGAGAGTTAAATGAATAAAATTTGACTGCGGAAATATCACGGGCTGAAATGTTGAAATGTCTCAACACCATTTTTCACAGATTGTTCTGGCTGGGGTTAGAGATTAATTGCTTCAGACGGCAATATGGTTGGAGCGTTTGGTTTGTCTCAGTAAAATTTGAATTTTAAAATATCCATATGTAGGCTTACCCAGAATCATGAAGACCTTCACTTTTCCTTCTTTATATTGCATTCATGCAGGGGAGAAGTGTGTTATATTCGTCCTAGAATCTTCAGATTTCCCTCTGAACGAGTCTTCTACAACTTCGATTTACCATTGCTGTCTTCTGGACATACCATTTGGGATGTATTCCTTTATTTGAGCTGATAAGCTTGGCTTCATATTTCTGTATAAATTGTGGTCAGTCATAGCTTTTGTCGTCATTTTCACATCCAGCATGTGTCCAGTGGATAAATTCTTGTTTAATTGAGCCAGACCAATTTAATTTTTGTTTTGTTTTGCGGGCAGGATATATATTTTTTTCAACATTGGAGAGGGGAATAAAAAAAATTATTAGTTGATGTACAATTTTTTATTGTAATTTTTTGAATTAGTTAATTGAAATGGGACCTGTAGGGCCTTTTGTCTGTGGGCTTTCTTCCACTGGTGTGTTTGTCCTGGATTCAGATACATTAACATTGACCCAATAATGTTGGCTGGAACTCGGCGAGAATTCACTTACACGTGAGTAATCAAATCTGACTTACAAAGTTATTTTTTTAACAGATATTGCTCAATGCAATTAAGGGTCATATTTGCTCCTGGCGTATCAGATTAGGGTCTACACATATATTTGGGGAAATGCTCTGCCCGTGTTTCACGCAAGTTTTTATTGTCATGGATGTTGGGGGCCTACATTGCATCATGGTATAGAAGTGAGATAAAACGTAATCAGGTTTCTGGCCTACATTTATTTCCATCCACAGTCTGGGTTGCTTGACATGGCACATTTACCTGACACAGTTCTATACTTGACATGTGTTTGGGAAAGTTTTGAGTTGGCTAAACCAGCAGAAATCGTTTGATTGTCTTCAGGGATGGTCAGTTTTAAAGAATCAGTCAATGAATCAAATTTTTGCGTATTATTTGTCTTTCCAGGACTGGGACTAAATCTGTGAATCATTTTCTGCTGTCCTGTGTTTTGGACGATGAGCGATGGAGACGAGGTGATATTCACATTAGCACGTGACAGCGTTGACGAAGAAAGCCCCACCCACATGGAGGGGGCAGAGGACGTTGGAGAGGACGATGCATTCTTGGAGGATGAAGCCCTGGAGGATGGAGTCCTGGAGGATGGAGTCCTGGAGGATGGAGCCCTGAAGAATGGAGTCCAGGAGGATGGAGCCCTGAAGGATGAAGTTCTGGAGGATGGAGTCCAGGAGGATGGAGCCCTGAAGGATGGAGTCCTGGAGGATGGAGCCCTGAAGGATGGAGTTCTGGAGGATGGAGTCCTGGAGGATCAGTTCTTAGAGAAGGAAGTGCAGCCCCGCCCATTGGTAAACCATGCACGGGAGAATGGGCCACAGAATCAAGAGGGAAATAGACAAACCACATCAACACCGCCAGGGTCTAACAACCCATCTTCTGGGAGCAGAGACGCAGTATTAAGGTGAGCAATCATCATCGAAGGCATTGCTGGGGAAGGGGTGAGGCATCGAGTGCATGCTGGTGTTTTCTGTGTTGGACTGCACAACACTGGGTTCTGTAATAAGTACATGTAAGCATAGAAAACGACCTCCTCATAAGAAATTCTGGCTATGTCCATGATACTTAAGAATGTCAGAACTGCTCGGGGTTACATCTAGGAATTTTTTGCAGGTTCCCATCCCAGACTCCCAGTTCCCATTCGCAATTCATTATTGAGGGTTCAATTTTCATTAGTGAATTTCCAAGCAAATAGCCTGTGATCAATCACAAATTGAGGTTTATTAGCATAAAATTCTATAACCAGCTATGCAATCAGATCGATATTGAGGCTCCTAGAAGCTTTTTCTAGAGTATTTCCATTAGAAATTCTTTCAAATTGAACAACAACAACACTTTTGTTTTTTTTTCTTTTTATTTGAGTTCGGATGTTAGATGTTTTTCGCGCCCATACGTTTTCGGGAAATTAATTGGCTCTAGATCCAGCCCTGCTGCTGGTCCTTGAAAAAATGTTTTGATATCACTTATTGAACGAGCATTGGAAGAAGTTAATTTACTTTATCACACGACATCTACTACACATAGGTGCCAAAAATAAATCTCTACATCATGCATGTTATAATTATCGTAGTGATGATAGAAGATTGTTGTCATGGTTGTGGAAGGGATGATAAGTTTTCATCGGGAAGAATTATTCGTAATATGATGACATGACATTGGTATACATTTGCGAGGATAGATGAGACAACCTGGCAGTGGTAAAAGTTTGCAAGGGAACAACTTGGCATTGGTGCAAGTTTGCAAGGGAACAACTTGGCATTGGTACAAGTTTGCAAGGGAACAAATTGGCATTGGTACAAGTTTGCAAGGGAACAACTTAGCATTGGTACAAGTTTGCAAGGGATCAACTTGGCATTGGTACAAGTTTGCTAGGAAACAACTTGGCATTGGTACAAGTTTGCAAGGGAACAACTTGGCTTTGGTACAAGTTTGCTAGGGGAAGACTTGGCAAGAGATACATTATATGCAAGTGGATGACAAGGCAATTGGTACATTAGTTCGCAAAGAGATGGCTTGGCTAGCAAGAGGACAACGTGGTATGCATTAGTATAGGGGTACAATTTAAGGATACATAACACCTCTGAGGCAGTTTTGCACACCCCCTGATAATTTGGACAACTTGGCAGGTACACAAGTTTGCATTGGGATGACTTGGCAATGGGACAATTTAGCAGGGATAATAATTTGCTTGGGAAAGATACCAGATGGTATGAGTTTGCTAGGGGATGACTAGGTAATGGTACTACTGTCTGTCTAATGGTACTACTGTCTGTCTTACATTACGATGGGATGGGATTTTCGGCAATATACATGTATCCATTGGACATGTCAGAGCCAGTTCTTCTCAGAGAAGTGGAATTCCCCACAGTATCTATGTATAATTTGTGTATTTTTATTCTGAAATTTGAAGGAAATCTGGTTCAGAATCAAAGAAAATCTTCAATACCTCGCATGTTATTTTTAAAGCACAAAGACATGACATGCACAAATTACATATAGATATTGTGAAGAATTTCAGTGCTTTGAGATAAACTGGCTCCGATATTTCGCTGAAAATCCCGTCCCATTGTAATGTGAGACCGACAGTAATTCAGAAGTGCATGACTAGGCAGTTACTCAATAGGACAGCTTAGCAGTGGTTAGGTAAAACTGGCTGGACCATATGAGTTAAATAACCTTGAGTGTGACATTAAACTCCCCACCCACCAAATCCAATGAAATTTTATTCACAAAGCGAGATGGAGCCCTGCAGCCTGATGTCCCACTGTGTGAACAGTCCATATTATGTTTGGATAACTAAACATGTTTTCAGCACGAGTCAATACAGTGAACGTTTGTGATAAATTAGAATCAGAAACTTGAGGTCATAACAACAACCCAGTTAATATGGAGATATGATTACATGTACATTGTTGGTGATGGACCAGGATAACCCTGAGGTCATTGTCCTCAGTTTGGCGCAGTAACATCATGTCTCAAACAGAAGACGCAGCCTATATACTTTATAGATTAGCTGCTAATCAAGGTTGATAATGAATTACTGTTTACATGTAGCTGAGGGGGGGAATTTAGATCAAATATTGTTAACCTGGTTAACTCTTTCTCCCTTAGACTTGTGGGGAATTTTCTCTCTCTGACTCCTAATAGATTTGTAATGGCGTAGGTCTTTAAAAATCCATGGACTCATTTCAATTTTCATACTTCTCCAGCGATGTAAAATATCCCGTTTTATGTCCCATGTCATGTGGAGAAATATTTACCAATGGTCTCCCACAGACCCTTTCTATGTAATTTGTTCACGTTTTATACCAATATCAGCAACATTTATTCTAAAAATAAGTAATCTTGTAAGAAAATATGTAAAATAAACTCAGATGGGCAGATTTGACAAGTTAGTCATCAAGGTTAGATACTTAGTTTATGTTCGTGTTACGTAAAGTATTCAGGAATTTAGAAGCAGATTTTGCTGTCAAACACATCTATTGTCAAATCGTGCATTTTCCATCGATTATTTCTGTTCCTCTCCCGATTTCATTTTACCCTTACTATAAAACATACCAACAGTTCATATAGTCAGATTTATTGAAATTTTGGCTTTCTGAAAATATATAGTTTTAATAAATGCAAAAACATGGTCCAGGACCGAAGAGCAAGCTATAATTTGGTGTATCGGGTTACATATAGGACTTCACGCATTGCGGCACATGTACTGGCATTGATAATGGAAACTTAATTGGTTTTGTGTAATATATAAGCGATGTTAGATTCCTGGATAAGTGATCACGTGTCATGCAGATAATGAATACACAAGTCATCACGTGATTGAGGCAGATATAATACGTCATCAGGGCAGGGGACCAATGTGTTGCTGATTTGGATTACGCAGCCGTTCTCTCCACTGATGTGAAGACGGTCTCCAATTTTGAAGTCCATCGGTTCAATAATTCTCTAGTTATTGGCCAGACATGAAATGTGTAATGGAATTATGGACGCCTGGCATTTTTAAGTCCCTCCCCCAACTTATGTGGCGGGTTATAGTCGGGTAAAACAATTTTTCAAACTTGGGTGGGTGGGTAGCATTCAACCATACTTGTAAATTAGTTCTTTCAAAAATGTCTATGACATCAGTGTAAATTGAAGTCTTTTTAAGGGGACAACTATGTGATATATATATCTCCCATGCAAAAGCGAGAATCTGTCTAGATACATTTAGCAGAATTTCAAACCATATCTTTCATCAATGTTGAGTGTATTCTCTGGACTAGGTCAAAAGTGGTTGACTTGACATGTATAATTATTCTGTGCATGCGACATGAATGTGATGGCAGCATGAATGGAAAGTGTCTTTATTGAAGGAAACTATGACCCTGTCAAACCCTGGTATCCATGTGCAGCCTTTAATAAACCATAAACCCTGTCATGCCTGTATTAATTTTCGACCCACGTGGAGGACATACACAGGTCAAGGACAGGAGCCCGGCCCTTAGGGACAGGAGCCCTTATGAACATGAGCCCAATGGGTTAAGTCCAAAAGTGGGCATGAGCCCACAAGTATATATTTTGATTGTGGAATACCTAAATGAAATTTTTAACAAATGTGGCACAAACAATTAGGCACAATTTTTTTTAATAAATTATATAAAAGAGAATAGGAAAAAAAAAAAAAAAATTGTAGTATAATTAGAAACAATGCGAAAAGGGAAAAATCTGTCGACAACTTTGTTATCGTGGAGATATTTTGGAAGTTAAAAATGGAGAATTGTTATCGAGACGATGTACAGATGAAGAACTGATTGGGGGTCGTAGCAAAGTTGCTGTTCATAAACCGTTTGTCGCATCTGATAGATGGTGTGATACAGTGTCAGATATAAGAACAACAACTCTGTGATTCTGAAAATTTGAACCATTATCGTGGCTAAAAAAAAAAGAAAAAAAAAAAGAAATATATATTTATTCATGAAATTTAATAAAAGTCAGAAATTTGTTTTCATGTTTTTTTTTTAATAAATTATTGTAAGGCCCCCGAGGCCTGGCAGATACCAAGTTAACCTGACCATTGTTTATTGTTGTTTACAATCAGAAAGGTGTGGTAAGCGGGAATAATATTCTTTGATGACGACTTTGCTGATAGGATAAATTTATGGGTTGCAATTTGATCCAATCAAAACAAACAAGGTTGTCGTCAAAGGGAGATAATCTTCTACTGATAGCTGGCTTCCCTGGCGGAGATGAAAATTTGCGTTCTGACCTAATATAAGTTCTGACCCAATATTATATGTGCTTCAGTCAAAACCGTCGATTAGATTGTGTTTCAAGTGGGCCCCATGATTCACTCTACATGTATTCTTTTGATCTGGGAATAAAACGCTTACCACTACAAAGTAGTGAGTTTGAACACTTTGTCCTAATCTCCAGGGAATTACTGGTGAATGGTCCATATGGATTAATCCATTGTAAAAGCTGAGCATTTAGCGAGCATACTTGTACAAACATAGATACAATTTTCAGTGTAGTATATACACATAATACATGGACGTTCTCTGATAAGGGGACATGCATGTTTGTTTGAACTCTCAGGTCAGGTTGTGTTTTCTCTGATATGTTTTGTCATTTGACCTGGAGTGATTTTTGCTGGTGACACCTGTGGACTCGCATTGTTACTAATATAACGGACTAAAGGTGTGTATGACAGTTATCTGTTGTTTATATAACATAGGTGTATGACACTCGGGACTTAAGCAGGGCACTGGCATGTCAGGGAAAACTGCTATTGTGAATGGATAAGTTTGTTATTCAAGTAAAAATGAAAGTTAATATATGCAGTATTTTTCTCCTAGTAGTTTAGAAAAGTGCTCCAAACTTGGTATTCAGAGCCAGGCCGATTTCAGAATTGAAATCCGCATCGCTTATCTGCCCTGTGATGTCACATTACACCACCTGCATGACCTGACCTGATGTGAATACTGGTAAGGCTCATTAAACTTAATAGTTCGTTTATCTTCATCTGCTTGCGACATAGTGGGTGTAGGACAAAACACCCAGGGTACAACAACACCCAAGGACAAAAGACCCTTGAACAAAACACCCACGGACAGAACACCCAATGGACAAAACACCCAGAGGACAAAACACCCAAATACAGTAGATATTGAGTAGCTTTATGTTTTATTCAATCATCATTATCATACCACTATCAAGATGCAATATTTTAGAGTTAACAAGATGTTATTGTTACAGCACTAGTTTAAAATAATAAAAAAAAAATTAATAAAATAATAAAGCGTGTCGCACTCGTTTCCTCAATCGCTGCCCGATAGTATCGTTGGCCGAGTGCAAAGAAGCAATGCAGGCATCCTTTCTGATGTTCTCAGTGGCAGTTCAAACTGTGGGATGGGAATATCCGACCAGTTGCCTAAATTATCTGTTCCAACTTTTATATAAGTTTACGCTCCTCCTTCTCCACTTCAAAATTTAATCTCTACTAATCTCCTTTCACTTCAAAGAATAAATTTCTTTGATCATCATTCATTGTTTTACTCAAAGTTGTTTGTCAGCAACAAAAGGGATTTCAGTAAAAACGAGTAATTTGTGGTTATTATTTACTCCTATATGAGATCAAATTGGAATAAAAATCTGAATTTCGGCAAAGTGCACACATTAAAATTTTTCATCACACAAAAGAAAAAATACCACGAGCATTAAATGGTTAAATATTAATTATCAAATCATGATTCCAGCAAAAAAAAGAGCAGTTATATTTTGACTTGGGTGCTTTGTCCATTTTTGCTGTTTTGGGTGTTTTGTCCTTGGGTGTTTTGTCCCCTGGGTGTTTTGTCCATATCCCGTTTTGTCCGTAAGATTTGTAGGCATCATTTGTTGGTGCTACCACGTCAACATCATATATTGTAATGGGATCTAGGTCATTTGCCCTTCAAGTCATTTGCCCTTCGGACATTTGCCCTTCTGACCATTTGCCCTTCAGGTCAATTTGCCCTTCCACCCATTTGCCCACACTACACATGGTATATGGGAAACTGCTTTAGTAAACTTCTGACGAATATATTCAAGTTCGGTCTTAACATTTATTTCATCCACAGCAACATGTTCATTTTTTTCTGAAAGTAAAATGAAATATAGAATGCATATAAACAAAAAAGTTATAAACAATAAACATTTACTTTCTTTCATTAAACAAATTTAATTGGTCTTTGAAGTATCAGATGAAAGAGCGGAGTAAGAAATGCAACTAAGCAGAATATAAATAGTCAGAGATAATCCAGATTATCCCCTCACTGATCACCCATCACTCCCCAGGCTTGGGTCACTCACAGATAATCCTGATTATCCCCTCACTGATCACCCATCACTCCCCAGGCTTGGGTCACTCACAGATAATCCAGATTATCCCCTCACTGATCACCCATTACTCCCCAGGCTTGGGTTACTCACAGATAATCCTGATTATCCCCTCACTGATCACCCATCACTCCCCAGGCTTGGGTCACTCACAGATAATCCTGATTATCCCCTCACTGATCACCCATCACTCCCCAGGCTTGGGTCACTCACAGATAATCCTGATTATCCCCTCACTGATCACCCATCACTCCCCAGGCTTGGGTCACTCACAGATAATCCTGATTATCCCCTCACTGATCACCCATCACTCCCCAGGCTTGGGTCACTCACAGATAATCCTGATTATCCCCTCACTGATCACCCATCACTCCCCAGGCTTGGGTCACTCACAGATAATCCAGATTATCCCCTCACTGATCACCCATCACTCCCCAGGCTTGGGTCACTCACAGATAATCCAGATTATCCCCTCACTGATCACCCATCACTCCCCAGGCTTGGGTCACTCACAGATAATCCAGATTATCCCCTCACTGATCACCCATCACTCCCCAGGCTTGGGTCACTCACAGATAATCCTGATTATCCCTCACTGATCACCCATCACTCCCCCAGGCTTGGGTCACTCACAGATAATCCTGATTATCCCTCACTGATCACCCATCACTCCAGGCTTGGGTCACTCACAGATAATCCAGATTATCCCCTCACTGATCACCCATCACTCCCCAGGCTTGGGTCACTCACAGATAATCCTGATTATCCCCTCACTGATCACCCATTACTCCCCAGGCTTGGGTCACTCACAGATAATCCAGATTATCCCCTCACTGATCACCCATCACTCCCCAGGCTTGGGTCACTCACAGATAATCCTGATTATCCCCTCACTGATCACCCATTACTCCCCAGGCTTGGGTCACTCACAGATAATCCTGATTATCCCCTCACTGATCACCCATCACTCCCCAGGCTTGGGTCACTCACAGATAATCCTGATTATCCCCTCACTGATCACCCATCACTCCCCAGGCTTGGGTCACTCACAGATAATCCAGATTATCCCCTCACTGATCACCCATCACTCCCCAGGCTTGGGTCACTCACAGATAATCCTGATTATCCCCTCACTGATCACCCATCACTCCCCAGGCTTGGGTCACTCACAGATAATCCTGATTATCCCCTCACTGATCACCCATCACTCCCCAGGCTTGGGTCACTCACAGATAATCCTGATTATCCCCTCACTGATCACCCATCACTCCCCAGGCTTGGGTCACTCACAGATAATCCTGATTATCCCCTCACTGATCACCCATCACTCCCCAGGCTTGGGTCACTCACAGATAATCCAGATTATCCCCTCACTGATCACCCATCACTCCCCAGGCTTGGGTCACTCACAGATAATCCTGATTATCCCCTCACTGATCACCCATCACTCCCCAGGCTTGGGTCACTCACAGATAATCCAGATTATCCCCTCACTGATCACCCACCACTCCCCAGGCTTGGGTCACTCACAGATAATCCTGATTATCCCCTCACTGATCACCCATCACTCCCCAGGCTTGGGTCACTCACAGATAATCCTGATTATCCCCTCACTGATCACCCATCACTCCCCAGGCTTGGGTCACTCACAGATAATCCTGATTATCCCCTCACTGATCACCCATCACTCCCCAGGCTTGGGTCACTCACAGATAATCCAGATTATCCCCTCACTGATCACCCATCACTCCCCAGGCTTGGGTCACTCACAGATAATCCTGATTATCCCCTCACTGATCACCCATCACTCCCCAGGCTTGGGTCACTCACAGATAATCCTGATTATCCCCTCACTGATCACCCATCACTCCCCAGGCTTGGGTCACTCACAGATAATCCAGATTATCCCCTCACTGATCACCCATCACTCCCCAGGCTTGGGTCACTCACAGATAATCCAGATTATCCCCTCACTGATCACCCATCACTCCCCAGGCTTGGGTCACTCACAGATAATCCTGATTATCCCCTCACTGATCACCCATTACTCCCCAGGCTTGGGTCACTCACAGATAATCCTGATTATCCCCTCACTGATCACCCATCACTCCCCAGGCTTGGGTCACTCACAGATAATCCTGATTATCCCCTCACTGATCACCCATCACTCCCCAGGCTTGGGTCACTCACAGATAATCCTGATTACCAGACCAGACCAGGATGACCAATTTCTTATTCATGACAGCGGGCCAGCTGACTTCAGAAACCACAGAGCTGTTGTGTTTTTGTGAAATAAACATTAAGAACTTGAACATATTTTCGTCAGAAGTTTACTAAATCAGTTTCCCATATACCATGTGTAGTGTGGGCAAATGGGTAGAAGGGCAAATTGACATGAAGGGCAAATGGTCAGAAGGGCAAATATTCGAAGTGCAAATGTCTGAAGGGCAAATGTCCAGAAGGGCAATTGACAGTACACCATTGTAATGAGATAACATGTGATCAAAAGCTTGAGCATTTGTTGGCTAAAGAGAAGATATCGCTCGCAATTCAGTCGGGAGTTGCCACACAACTTCGCAATCATAGATCTCCGATTGCTCACGACTCTGTTTGATACATCAACTTCGCAATCATAGATCTCCGATTGCTCACGACTCTGTTTGATACATCCGACTCCGTCACTGGCTGTACACCCAGCTGATTTCCTTGCGATCTGGTCTGATTTTTGTCTCTGAGGAACAAATCCTTGGAGACTCAAGTAACTCAAGGCTGGAGGCAATGCATTTTTTAAGCAGTATGCAATTGGACAGTACAAGCTTATTATATAGCCTTTCACACTCGTGCAAACTAATACTGAGATAGAATCCAGCCAAATGCAGCCTATGGGACTTCGCTGGTGGTCACGTGACCATAGACGAAGAGCTTTACACATGCTGTTGTGAAACAATCTTGTGCGCAATTCGTATTGCATAAAACATGTTATAATTTGGCTTCAACAAATACATGTAAACTGTATTTTATTAAAGTGAGTGGTGCTTCTCGTAAATTTATGTTTATTTCATAGAGTTTGCGAAAATCCGACCTCAAGTGATTTCAGGGGACTGTAACTGAATACAATATGACGTATGAATTGAATATTTAGCGACGAACACACTATCGCCAGTCAAGTTGAAGTTGGCAGTGCATTTGGTTAAGCAATTCTGTGGACAAAATGAACTGAAATAGTCGAAAAATAGCGCACAAGAAGGGAATTCGTTTTGTTGACGAAGTTGGAAGAAATCTGTCATTTTATAGTCTCCCTTGTCTAGCTCTCTTGGTGAAAATAAAAATTCTTGCAAGTGTCCAAAAGTGGGAATCGAAGCGGAAATTGTAAAATATGGAAATCCCATTAGTTTCGATTGTATTCTAGATTTTTTTCCTGTATGCTTCGTATGAGTACTTTTTTATGATTATAAAGCATTATGATACTGTCCACATCGTACATTTATTCTCGATATACAGTACAAAGTGTGTCAGATTGATCCGTTGAACCGGAATAAACACACGTGAGGAATTTTGCGGAACCTATTCTGCGGTTTTTTTACGCGAGGTGACAGAAATTTCGTGGGCTTTAATGTTGAATAAATGTGTAATTTCCTGCGTACTTGAATAGTAGAGCGAGGAAGAAGTATGTCAGAGTGGCTTGGCCTTATGGGAGGCAGTTTTGCCGATGTGAACATGTCCTAGGAGGGAGAAAGAGGCTTCTGAAGACGATGATGATTCCACGAAATTTCCAAAAGACTGGGGACTTGGTAAGTATCCCACAATGCACCATCAAACCGCGGGACATTTAACTTGGGCAAGTCATTATTGTAAATGCGTGACCGTATGGCAAATAAATGCCCAGTGGTCTGTCCAAGGCTTAACTGGACCCCCCCACAAAAAAAACAAAACAAACAAACTAATTCATAGATCAGCACAAGCGGTTGATGGATGGCCTTGTCATATCTGATATACAAGATGTGCTAACAACAGGTTGGGGAATACATGTACATGTAGGCTAGCCTGCTATATTAGTACAGGTGTTGGAACAGTTATCGGACATGTCAGTTATCGGACACGCATCTCGTGCGTACGTGTTGTGCTCATGATGACAATGCAATAATATGTCGGAACAAAGGCGAGATTTATTTTTAATTGTATATGCAAAATACAGAATTATAGGTAGCCATGAAAGTAAAAAAATTTAAACTAACTTTTTTGTTTTCATCAAAATTCGAAATTTCTCGTGTTGTGGCGGGGGTGCGAAATTCGATCTACCACCCTGTCTAATTCCTGATCTCAAGAAAATACATATAGAAATTGAACAACGATCATATCATCTGAAGCGACAGAACTCCAGCTAATGATGCATGCACAAAACTTGAAAATACAGTGCACTTCAACGTCAATTTTTTGTTCAGGATGGGTGTCCGATAACTGGTACTGTCCACGGCGGGAACTGAGCTGAAAAGTCGAGTTAAAGATAGCTTGCGCACGTACTGTATTGTTTTTATGTATTGCTTGTACTTTTTATATGTCCTGTGTGTATTGTTCTTTTATGTATTGCTTGTATATCTTATATGTCCTGTATGTTCGCTTTTATGTGGTGCCTTTAGCCCTCGGGCAAAAACGAGCAATAAAGTATCTATCTATCTATCATGTCTATCGTACAGAAGGGAGTGAGGTCATTGATGGAATTCATAATGAAAGAAAGCTGACAAGCTTGAGTCATAGTGTCAGTTTTCATGTCATTTCGAGAAGTACTTTTTTATATATTCCAAATAAACCTTGAAAAATGCACGATAATAGGTCGGACACCTGTAAGACTGTAGATCCATATAATTGGACCTGCATTGACATGGAGGCTGAACTTGGACCTGTGTCAAGTTTAAGTATTTATTGCACAAACAAGATTCAATGACCTCCAGTGACGCAAGGTGATGACTAAAGCTTTATCTGGGAGCATTGCCTCAAATAGATTGGATCAATCACATCAGGAGTCACTGCTTGATACTCGAGGTAACTGAACACGCTCCATATTACAAGGGTGTCGGATCCTATTAGCGAGTTTGCATATCATCTGATTTTAATGAGAATGAGCAGATATTGAAACATTGATTCAAACATGATCATGCAGCCCTGCATATAGTATATACACTCATGCAGGGGTAGAGATTGGCACTTGCACTGAACAGGACATTTGTAGAAAGTGTCCTGATAACTATATAAAACAGTAGCAACAACCATGAAAAATTGCCGGACATCAGCAATTTTAAGCCGGACATACATCCTGCATGTAATATAATGCGAATTTTGACCCCTGCTCATGGCTATTACATTCTCCATGTATTTTTCTCAAATCTTTCACAGAACTGGAGTTGTTACATGCTTTGATTGGATACTATGACTAACTATGTACATGTACATGTATGTGCATCAATTGGGCTTAAGACACTTTCAGTTTTCAATTATTAATACTTGTGTGATGGATTTACCTTTCCCAGGCTGATTGTTCTTTCAGGTTTATTCTTCATTCTCCTTGAGCACCATACATGTATGCAGTTCTCATAAGTCAGATTTAAAACTGGGAAATGCTTATTATATTAATGGGTTCAAAATACCTGATTCAACTTATTATTATAATTTTGAGGTATCCTTGTACGGTATCAGTAACCTCTGATAATACCTCAATCAGTGTCTGTGATACCTCCTGTAGCATGAAGGCTGGAGACCAGCGCTAACTGAATATGGCTATCACAGTTGTCACATATTACGATGCTTTAATATGTGTATAATGTGGTAAATACAGATTTTGCGATCTCAAATACAGTCATCATGGTCATAGATATTTCCAAAGTCTGTATGGTCACAATTTGCAAATTACTATGAGCATATTATACATAATATCATTATTCATCATTTATTTATTTTTTCAAAACATTTATTTCATATATACTATAGCCACTCTATCACTATTCATCTGTGCCATTGGCATGACTGGGTACAGCAATTCCCCTAATAATTCAATCACAGGAAGTTCACTTTTCAACTTTGTTATTCAAACACAGAGAATAGCTAGGTAACATTCCCATTCTTCATTCAAATTGAAGAAAAGTCCTGTAATGACAAAATGTGACACCTTGTAGATGATGCCATGAAGAATATTTTCAGATATAAGTCATTTTTGTTGCACTTCCGGTTCTGAGCTGACTACATTTTGACAAATTTGACATACTTAGATGACCTATAACATTACGCTTGGACCCCCAAGTCATCTTCCTCACCCTACTTCGTAGGTCATGTGACGTTAGTCACACTACTCATGTGATTATTAATAGTTATGTGATAAACAGAATCTCGTGTCAATTTAATATGAAAGTTATGACACTTGTGGAGTAAGTTTTATATTTAGTAGCCACTTGTGCAAAATCCTCTATTTATCGAACCCCTCCATTTGCAACTAAGTCAATGACTATGAAACTTCAATCAATATTCAGGGTAAAAAGGTTTTTTTTAATACTTTTGCTACGAAGTAGGCTGCCATCTGCAAATTGTCCAGTAGTCAGTGAGTGAGTCCATCCGAGACCGTTCGTCAACAAAATAAGGAGAACCGTTGACATTAGAATCTTGATTTTTTGCATGAAGGTGCATTAGGGGACTGTTACCAGCAAGTTCTGAGCTGGTGATTTTGATAAAAATCACTCGTGATTCTGACTTGGGCCGTGCCCATCTTAATATAGGCAGGATTTCAACTTGGGGTGGAGGGATTTCCAAGAGCCCAGTGCATGTCAGAGTCCTAATGCCTACCCTACATCGTAGGTCCTGTGACGTTAGTCACACTGCCATGTGATTACCCTCTAAATTCATAAATGGATTCTGTATGATCACTAATGATGATCATCATGCCTAGGCATGGTTCATCTGACAAAACTGTACCATCAGATCACAAAGAGTGGGTCTATCCTAGTAAAAAACAATTAGTTTTAGGAATTCCAAATCACATTCAAGACCTCATGACCTCTCTGAATATGCCCATATTCAAGAGAATTTGTAAAAACCAGGCAATGTGTTGAATATTTCATCGCCTTGTTTTTTTTGCCCAAGTGACATTCCCCTCTGGGAAGAAATAAGGGAATTTAATCTCACAGGATGTTCATTCAGGTCGACAGTCACTGTTAAGCAAGCAAAGCAACCTTGTCACTGTCACAGCAGATCTGAATGTGTAAACATAGGGCATATAATTTGATCCTAAGTCAAGCGCTAATATCCAAGATGGCCACCATTACTATGGCAACCACAATATCTTTGTGCGAATTATTATTATTATTATTATTTTTTTTATATTTGATCATTCTACTTCTGACGTGTCCGACTGCATTAAGGAGGTGCATGTACTTAACCATTGTTTCATTGAAATGTTAATTTCTACACTGTTTCAGATGGTTGAACTGCCTCCTGGAAGCAGTGTATGTGTATACCAGGACCAGTACCACCAGGCCATGAACAAATTCAATATATCTTTTTGGAGAATGAAACAGTCAACATCAGATATGTCAGAGACCAACACCACCCCTGGGACATGATGGAAGAGATACTTGATGAACACTCTCCTCCCTTGATGATATGGCTATGAGAAACTACCAGCACAAAACAGTAACATCATGAGCAATAATGGGTGAGCAAAACATCACAATCTGAACTCCCATACTAAAGTTTCCGAGCACCAGATAAATGTCAGATACATTAAAGTTGCAGAGAGTTAAGTATATTCATGAAATACATAGTTCTGTTTCCATGTTTTCCGTTATAAAGTGGTTGTCCCATCATTTTGAGGATATTCAGCAAATAGTATATCGATGTGAATTGTTTATTAGCTAAGATTAACTATTTGAAATCCCATTTTAATGAGAAGGGCTGCCTAAAGACTTGTAAATCAGAAATCAGCTTCTTACAATGTTTTTTATCCATTTCAGCTTCCTGTACAACACAATTGAAAGCACAGCTTCTGTAATCAACTGGAAATGGGATTGAAGAGCTGCAGAGGACCTGTGGTGATCATTGCTTGATTCACTTCCTCTCTACCATGTCTACATGAACTCGCTTGTCAGAGATCATCTAACATAAGCTGCAATTCACTGTCAGATATCTAAAGAATATTTATTGAGATCAGAGTTTAGGTGAGAACGTATGGTCCTGCTTATATGTAAAAATCACATGACTAACTGTAACGTTTGGATACAAGCGCAAAGGACTGTAAATAAGAAAGCACTGACAAACCACAGAATTAATGAATGATTGGGATGTTTATGTTACTGTAAAAATGATTTAATAGTGCTCATGTGATTAAGTGAGAATGTGTGTTCCATGTTCTGTCTGGATACAACAGCCAAGGACTACACAAGATCAGAAAACATTGACAAACCACAGAATAAAGAAATGATCAGGATGTTGCTGTATGTTTCAATTGTGTTGATGTGAGAATGTGCGGTCCATCTTTTATGTAAAAACCACCCGATTGAGAGAACAATAGTCTGTGTGGAGACAACCAAGGACTGTCAACAAGAAAGCATTGTCAAACCATAGACTGTTAGTTGGGGTAAAGAAATGAGCGGTATATATGCTACATCATATATATATCATGCTATTGAAAATATAATATACAGTTTTAGCTCATACTCTACATTATGTGTAGCATTTTTCTCTATATCATGCTGTATATGTTTTAATATTGATAAACACTTAATGTATGGAAGAATGACCATTGTATGTCTAAAAATAAAACTGAAGTATTTTTCTGAAAACAGTCAGATTTATTGATATTTATGGTCTGCTACTTTTGCTACTTGAGAACTATTAAACCAATCGATCTCGAACTTGGAAAATGTCTTGACATCGGTGAGAGGACGATTGGGATTGCTTTTCAGTTACCTGTGTGATCCAAGATGGCCGTCATCAATTACCTTGCATTGTCAGCAGTTGGATCGTTACACATTTCTTGTCCGACCAACAACCTGAGAACTATTGAACTGATCAACTTTCAACATGGAGAGTCAATTGACATCATGCAGTGAGAGGAGAGTTGAGGTTGCTTTTCAGTTACCTGATTTTAAGCATTGATCTTGTCCGGGCAATAACTTGAGACTGCTTGGACTGATCGGCTTCAAACTCGGGGAGTGGCTTGACATCGGAGAGATAACGGTTAGTAATGCTTCTCAGTTACCTGTATAATCCAAGATGGCCGCTATCACCCATCTTGCATTGTCAGCAGTTGGTTCTTTACACATTTCCTGTTTGACTAATAACACGAGAATGGTTCAACTGATCGACTTCAAAGCTGTCTTGGATTTTCAGTAGATGAATCTTGTCCGGACAAAAAAACAGCTGATCGATAGGAGATATCAAGGATCAAATAAAAATGGACCATAGATGTCCATATTTCCCGCAGCAGCAGCACCAGTTATGGTGGATGTTGCTTGTGCAGGCGCGGTGTATTGGGGGGGGGGGGGCAGACAGGGTGGGACAGGGAAGGGGTGTCCCCCTCCCTCCGATGGAGGGGGGGGGGAGGCGAAAATCTCCCCCAATTTTTTTTGAACTTTAGACTTGATTTAAGGCACTTTGGCGCTTCTGAGAACTTTGGAAGGGATAACATATCTCGCAATAAAACCGACTCGTAAAAGCTGAAAAAAAAAATCCAATCGGTGTTCTTCAATGAAATTTCCCTCACGTTGCTTCGAAAAGAATATTCGCCGATTATATCTGTCAACTATACCCACCCACCCAAGTGAAAAACAACTTTAGACCATTGCAAATATTCAACGAATAAGGATATAGTATTCCGGCATACTATTATACACACAACAAGGAAGTCATCTTCACACAATTATTGTTTTATTTTCCTCCAGGTGTAGATACTTTTATGCCATCGATCGTTTAGTAATTCAAGAATTATATGTATACAACACAAACTATTGATGGACCTTGTGCTGTTCGTTAATGATTAGACAGAACCAATTTCGTGGAGAAGTTGAGACATGATCGCATATGTTTCAAATGTAAACACGGTCAATACTTGGGGCTTCTGAATATGTGATCGGGGGGACGGGGGTACTCCCCCGGACAATTTTAGAATTTCAGACGGTTCTCTACACATATCTGACCCATTTCAAGGCATGTCAGTTATAATTCGGGGGGGGGAGGCAAAGTGGTCCTTGGCTCCCGCTCTTTTCATATTGGGGGGGGGGGGGAAGGGCCCAGATGTAGTGCATGCTATATGAGTATATCAGTTAACATCTGATCTAGGCCTACACACTAAGTAGGCATAATTGCAGCATGATGTGATACATGTCGACATTGTACCAGTATTCAGTGTATCGGTATTCAAGTACAGAGGAATGTTTTTTTTTCAACTAGTCCAGTACCCGGTACATGTACATTAGCAGGAATAAACCTGAAATAACATTTTCAATTGGGGCAAGTCGAATTACCAATGAAAACTGTTGTCCAAATATTGATATCAAACTCCGACTCCGTCTTGGGGCCAATGCATTGACAAATAACTATAGCCACCATAAAAGACTGCATTCTTTTGGATTATGGACGCGGATATTCTCTAATGGATGATGACTGAATTATGGATGACGGACTAGACGCTTGTAATTTCATCACTCTTGTGCGTAATTTCACTAAATTAAAGCAGTACCGGTACAACATTGTTTCGAAGCTGTCCGGTCATATTCCGATATGTACCGTACACAAAATCATGACAGTGAGGGGCCTACCATTCAAAACCAGCCTACACTTTCCTGCAGACTCAGTGGGTTGCAACAATATACACATAAAGGGTTTTTTCTGGGAAAGATTTATATACAGTATTATAGTAATAACCCTTTGGAAGGCGTTTTATTTGTCAGAAATGGCTCAGAACATTTCTATGGCTGTCTAGAACCCCAGAGCTACCCTCGTCTACAGTAGTATACTTACGGCATAATTTACGCAGCGCGGTTGCATGATGCAGACAATGTTTGCTCCCAAATTTTAGCAAATTATACATACCGGGTAACGGTACCGGTACTGTATATTTTACCCATAGGGGCCTTAAGCATGATGTCATGCAATCTCGACTGCAGTGCTAATTACACATCACTGCATAAACAAAATAATTAACATGTACCAATATATGATCGGTACCGTACATGTAATATTCAATTTTGTATCGCTTCATGATTTAAGCTATTAAATTTCAATAGTATTTGCTGCCTACCCTAAATTGTTTGTGTCACCATGGTAGCTAAAATACCAGAAGTTCATTAATTAATAATTAGTAATTAATGAACTTGTGAAAATACCAATACCTGTATACTACTAATACTAGTTAATACTACTGTTATGTTTACAGTGCCTGCCTTTGACCAGCTGTGGCATATCTGTGCAAATAGATGATTCTGATGATGTATGACAACTTTTGCTGAGAATTATTGGCATTGGATATTATGCCACTTCTGAGGAAAAACATACATATAGTCTGGCCAATTTTGAACATATCTGAAATTCATTCTGAGTAGCTACCTTAATTTAAATATACAGACTGTATATTTTAGCTGTGGGTTTTGTTTCTCCCTTTTTCCAAGGGGGGGGGGAGGCTTTTTTTCTACTTCTGTAGTCCGTTTGGAACAAAACTTACAGACTGAGATTCGGTTATTAAGTGAAATAATACGAATACTGGTAAGAATTCTGGCGCTATGCAGTCTACATGATGTACGGTCGAACCACTCAAACCCTAAACTCATTCATACAGCTCCATTGCGTGAATGGCCACGGAATATGGCACATCGATGATCTAGTGCCACACAACTGCACATATATAAAACATTTATATATAGTTGAAAGGCAGCTATAAATATGTTCTCAACTATTCCTGATAACATTATTGTCCAGGTAGAAGATAAGTATTTGAAGGGCATTCAGGTTATTTCGTTTATTTAACCAAATTATATCTGAACTGGAGGCGGTCGCCATGTTTTGTTCGTCTGCTCAATGACGTCATCGGCTAACAAGGGGAATCCCCAGCAGCCGGTCGCACAGCATGGCGAGAGGCGAGAAGCCGTCCTTGAGTTACTTGAGTCCTGGACACTGGGATCTGTCACCATCGGCTCTTCAATTCGGGGTGGGGGGTCGACCTCCATGGGTTCTTCCATTCGAGGATGCATTCCAATGGGAACTGCAATATCCGGTCTCCAGAGTGGCGAGCGTGATCCGTGTATGACACTATGGTGACGTTTCAATTGACTGGGATGCTTAAAGACTATATCACACTCTGCACATGTGTGAGTGGGTACTTTGTGGCATGCACGTGTGTGACAACGTAAACTGTCCAGGCGATGAAAGGGCTTCCAGCAAGTCGTACACGTGAACATTGTTGTAGAGTGTCTGCTGAGTAAAACGTCGATTGTGCGTGTTTTGTGAATACACTTGCTTTTATAACGCCCGTCAACGCTTAGCTCAACGCTTCAACGCCCTGGTGAATTAGCTCAGAAGCTCTGATTTCATGGAATTGACATCAATTCATCGAAATGCAGTGACGCCCGTCAACGCCCGTCGTCTCAACGCTTTAACACACTTTCTTAACGCTTTAACGACGTTTAATGATGCGTTCGAACAAACGTTTCTTTTGTGCTATTGCTCTGACATACGCCGCTTTCCAGTTCATGCCCGAGGTTTTCAACATCGACGCTGTTCTTTCAATTTCCATATGGACTGGATCCTTGTCCAACAATTTCATATGGGTCAAGAGGTCGCCATACTGCTGACGTAAAGCCCGTCGTAGTCTGGGTGCCAAAGTATTATGGGCTAACATTGCGGCTTCCTCTTTCGAATACCCTTTGCGGAGAAACTTATTTTCTGTGGCCTCCAACATCTCCCCCAGCTCGGCGTCCATTCTTTCTGTGAACAAATCCTTCCATAGCCTCGAGTTCACATTATGTTCATTCCCTTGTACGGGCACGGGTGGGTCCTTCACAGTTGGGTAGTATTCGGGGACTAATGGTATGAAGGGGACCTGTTGTACGGGAGCGGGTTGCTGCTCTGCCAGATGTGGACTCGGTAGATGGTGTAGAGGCTGCGGTGATCCCTCGCTGGGTAACAGGTGGGTCGTCAGCCGACGATCTTCCGGGGTATGGGCTTTTAAATCTACGAACAGGTAGCCGTACGGACGACTTGTCGCTCCTTGAAACGCCCGCATGAAATGGTCGATGTTCTGCGGATAAATTCGACTACCAAACACACGGACTTGTGCTCTGTCGATGGGGTTGGAGGACAACACAAAATATTGGCAGTTCAACGCAATATCTCTGGACGCCTTCCCTTGCGGAAAGAGATTCTGAGTCAAATAGATGACGGACAGATTGCGATGATGGGACCCTTTGGTGAATAGGTCGGCGATTTTCGAAATGTCCTTGGCCACACCCATCAGATCATCGAGCACTACCACGTTGGTCTGCTCGGAATCGAAGTAATAGGGTTCGTCTATGTCGTGAGGAATTCCTGGGACAAAGCTCACATTCTGTAGTCGCGTAGTTTCGTAGGCGGGCTGCCATTGGCTATAACACCAAACAACACGTGTCGGAGCTGGGGATGCCACACCTTCCTCTAAGAACTTCATCACCCAGGACGTCTTTCCACACCCCGTAGGGCCGCTCACCGTCATCGTATAAGGATGATCCAATACTGTCGTGTGTGACGTAGGTGTTGATCGTTCCTCGCGCGTACTTTGAATTTGCACGTTATCGGGATTCCGTTCCTTGAGATGGCTTCGCTGTATATGTCTACGTAGATTAAATGGCGTGGAAAATGACTTCGAACACAAGTGACATGCGTAAACCATGGCTCTCGTGTCCACGGACACCAGGCGTATAATGAAGCTTTCACAGATGCATGTGTGTTTATATGCAAGAGCTCCGAGCTCGCGGATGTCAACGTCCGGTGGTGGTGGTAGCGCCCGTGGGGTGGAGCTCGTGGAGCTCTTGAAACTCGGTGCTCCAGCTCCGGAGCTCTTGAAGCTCTTGGAGCTTCTCCGGAGCTCTTGGAAAAAGGCGCTCCGGAGCTCTTGGGCTCTTGGAACTCGGCGCTCCGGAGCTCTTGGAGCTCGGGAGGTCATGGAACTCGGAGCTCCGGAGCTCTTGGAGCTCCGGAGCTCATGGAACTCGGAGCTCCGGAGCTCTTGGAACTCGGAGCTCCGGAGCTCCGGAGCTCTTGGGCTCTTGGAACTCGGCGCTCCGGAGCTCTTGGAGCTCGGGAGCTCATGGAACTCGGAGATCCGGAGCTCCGAGTCGGAGCTCCGAGTTCTCTTGTAGCAACGCCCGTCAACGCCCGGTGGTGGCGTCGGAGCTCCGGAGCTCTTGGAGCTCGGAGCTCCGGAGCTCCGGAGCTCTTGGAACTCGGAGCTCGGTAGCTCTCGGAGCTCTGGAATTGAGATAGGGTTCATAGGTGTTTTCCCCTATGTTAGGGGTAAAGTCCGCTTTCCGCTTTTTTCTGGAGAAAGTTTTACATGCATCCACCCCATTGACTTGATAGGCAGGTAACGGGGACCGATATTAGCCTTTTTGTCTAGGGTTGATAGGTGTTTTCCTCTATTTTAGGGGTAAAGTCCGTGTTCCGTTTTTATATTTTAGGGAAAAAATCCTAATTTTACATGCACCTATCCATGACTGGATGCCCCCTCGCGTGTGCTTCACATGGATACCTCACTGAACTCCATCGGACCATTAGGGGCTCCCCTAGACGCCCAAAACGTCTATTTCCATACCCTTGGGCCACCGCGCATGCGCAGCATGCCGCTAGTTCAATCCCGCACCCAGCCCATTAGATGCCCCCTCCCCTAAGCTTCACTTTGATACCTCACTCGACCCCATCGGACCATTTTATCTAGGGACTACTTTTTCTCCGCGGAAGCGACCGCATCACCGCCAGACATAACCGCATCACCGCGGAGGAATACAAAGGTCAAAGGTTAACCGAACTATAGTGGTCAACACTTGGCACACAGCCAAGGCTGATGCAATCCAGAACATGCCAGTACATGCTACAGGTCAAGTGCACTCATTGACCTTTGACCTCTGTCACGTGATATGCAAATTTCTGAAGTCAAAGGTCAATAAGACCTTTAATAGCCTTATACTACTACTGGGGCGTCATTCCGATTTGCTGGACAATCACCTAGTGGGGGACAAATTTCGCAAAATACAGTACGATCTTTGTAACTTATAATCATTGACAACAGACTAACGTCTTCATGGACGACAGCTAGCTACTAGATGTCGGATCTGACGCCTTTTCTCTACTTGGTATTGGCTGAAATCGTCACCTTTGCTTTAGAACAGCGATTCCTGGTAGCAATATGCAGAAAAGATGTCATCAGGGAAGCCATACTTTAATTAGTTGATTTATCAGAGATTTAGTCCAACATCATGTGTGGTATATTTGTGCATCAAATAATTTCTGGTCCCCAGCTGTGACAGTAAGCGTCAGCATGACTGACAGCCTTTCTTTTATTATTTGGGTGTTCGCTTGGGTTGTACAGTCCCATTGGTAACGAAGTCATGTCCAGATGTAGAAATCTTGCTTCAGAACGAACCTTGAAACTGACGAGATTTTGAGAAAATATAGAAATGACAAGCACACTCACCAGTCTAAATGAATTGCTGATGATTCAGCGCACAAAATAACAACTCTCACTCATCTGAGCCACTCTAAGTAAAGTTCCACGGAGACAACAAACTTTTGTTCACAGCACCAGCATTTGCGTCTGAAGATGGGGTCTACTTATTTTCTGGGTGATCACAGGATGTACGCG
Organism: Hanleya hanleyi; assembly: GCA_036873755.1. Taxonomy (NCBI): domain Eukaryota; kingdom Metazoa; phylum Mollusca; class Polyplacophora; order Lepidopleurida; family Hanleyidae; genus Hanleya; species Hanleya hanleyi. Next base: position 125,305 of record JAVTVY010034380.1, read on the forward strand.
AAAGTATTATGTGTAGACGAACGAGTCTTCCAAGAATTACGAAAAAACGAGCACAAAACTTTCCACCTATTCTACCAGATTTGCATAATTCTTGGGTCCGTTTATAGTGATAATATCGCAATGCCCCCCCCCCTCCCCAATATTTACAGCAAAAAAAAAAACAAAAAAAAACAAAACAAACAACAACAACAACAACGCGCACGAAATAAAATCAATAAAAAAAACTGCAGAGAAAAGAAAAAAATGATAGAGTGAAGGAAGTGGAATAACATATATCTGTATTGAATGTATATAGATTTTACTTTCCAATAAGAGGGTCACAAGAAAAAAAATCATTCACATTCATCAGGTGAACTTTGTTCGGCTCCCTAACAAGTAGAAAAAAAATCTGTGTTAGTGACATGGTCAAATCTTAATGAACCGTCACAAACATTATTGGATAATCTTATAAAACAGGGCTATACCACCAAGCGCCTCCATTAAAAGTTTCTCAAATTTGGCGATACATATCGTATGCTGATAGCAAAGTACGAGCGAAACGTTTCGTAAATTGTGTCTAATTCCGCTTAACCCGGGGCTAGGGGCCGTATGAACCCATTTATTTTGAGATGCCCATATTGTTCATATAGGAAGAGTTACAATCAATTCGTGACTTAGATACATCATACTCTAGATAACGACTTTACAACGAAAATCATATGGATTGATGATATTGATCAGCGATACGAATTTGATACTTTTGGAACATCATGATATCTTGCCGGCATCATTGAAAACTACTCTCTAAATAAACTTGAGTGAACTGTTCCACTCAAGTTTGAGTGAAATGTACCTGTTCACTCAAACTTGAATTATTTTTCACTCAACTTGAGATAAAACCGGATGAATTTCCACTCTTATGCTTGAGTGAATGTCACTCAAGTTGAGTGGAAAATAACTCAAGTATTGAGTGGGATGAATTTCCACTCTTACTTGAGTGAAATTTCACTCAACTTTTTTTAGATAGTATTGAGCGCTTCTCTCTTGCGTGTTTATGTATACTATGATTTTTTTTCTTCTTGAATTCGGTGCTAATGTTATTATATGAATTAGGGCTTTCGATTATGGACGGGGGCTGAATATTAAATGACGGACGTGGCGCTTGTATTTCGATTGAAATGATATTCAATATATATATTATTTATACTTTCGAACATCATCAAATTCTTGACGGCGAATATTAAAAAAAAAAGTTTGTGGGAAACAACAAAACAGGCAAAACAAATAGAGTCTACACAGGCGAAAATTTCTTGTTTTATTTCAAGGAAATACGCTAGCACGCGTCTCCGGCCATGTAAGACCCCTGGGGCTTCCGGGGCCTAGGCGGCCCCTGGACCCTCGCCTATTGTGCTGTGATAGTGGTCCCTCCAATCACCAATTCCTTCCGTCGTGCCTGATCTTCCACAAGTTGTTGAGCTGCGAAAATGTGAAAGTGTGTCGTCTTCGTGGAACTTTACAATAGAGCGTCTCAGATGTGTGGGTTACGTTATTTTTTGCGCGAAACATCAGCAATTTGTTTATAATGGTGAGTGTGGTTGTCAGTTATTTATTTTCTCAAAATGTCGTCATATTCCATGGTCTCTCTGGAGCAAGATCTCTACAACGGGACTTCGTTTTATTACCAATTGGACTGTACAGACCAATCTAACATCCAAATAATCAAAGAAAGACTGTCAGTCACCCATTGTATTGCTCTCTAAAATAAATTGAGTGAAATTTCACTCAAGTAAGAGTGGAAATTCATCCCACTCAAAACTTGAGTGAGATTTTCACTCAACTTGAGTTACTTTTCACTCAACTTGAGCTAAATGCACTCAACTTGAGTGTGACACTCACTCAAGCATAAGAGTGGAAATTCATCCCACTCGAGTTGAGTGAACTTGAGTGGTTTTAACTCAAGTTGAGTGAAAAATAACTCAAGTTGAGGGAAAAGTAACTCAAGTTTGAGTGAATAGGTACATTTCACTCAAATTTGAGTGGAACAGTTCACTCAAGTTTTTTTAGAGAGTGGACTAGTCCGGAGCCCTGCCACTGGAACAAGATGGCATTACTATGTGACCGACCAGACCAGATCAACATATTAAATGCAAAGAACCCTCGACCATATGTTCGACCTGCCAGAAATCACCTAAAGTTGTTTAAGTTCACCCTTGACGTTGACGGCCTCGTTCTCGATCTCAAAATCTGCCGTCAAACACGGAGAGTGCATCAGCCAGACATTGGCCCTCCGTACCAGGGCCCAATTATAGGCTAGGAATTTTCCAAACCTACAGAGACATTCCCATCATTCTCGCTCCACCAGAGGCACGCACTGTAGATGCCTCTAGCGGAATTAGTGCACCACGTCATTAGTATACGTCACGATTGTCTAGCGACCCTGACCTATTATTCTGATTGCCGAAGCATTCTCGGCCCTCCAGCAACACGCACCTATTAATAATAATGTATAATAATCTTCAAACACAGGTGTACATTTCACCAACCCACCGGAAATGAACCAATCAGAACATACCCAAGGACTTTCCGTAGAGTGACGAATTCTCTCAGTAGTTATTCCTCATAATTTAGCGGTATAGGTGTGGCCAGATACACAGGGAAGTCAATCGATAGTCCACACATGCGGCTATGGTGTTCTATTTGTGCCAATTTGATTTCGCGCGTCGACTTCCAAAAGTCGAAAAGTCGACGTCGTTTTTTGAAACGCGACGTCGCCCTTTCCGTCGCGCGTCGCGCGTCGACTTTTACAATGTTAAAGAGATAGGCCAAAACTCGACGTTGTGTTTCAAAAGTCGACGTTGCCTTTTGGCCTATCTCTTAGCATTGTAAAAGTCGACGCGCGACGCGCGACGGAGAGGGCGACATCGCCTTTCAGAACGCGACGTCGACTTTTCGCGTCGCGTGTCGTGCGTCGCCTTTTTGAAGAATCAAAACGCGACGCGAGACGGAAAGAGTCGACGTCGCGTTTTAAAAGGCGACGTCGCCCTCTCCGTCGCGCGTCGTGCGTCGGGTTTTATAATGTTAAAGAGATAGGCCAAAACTCGACGTCGTGTTTCAAAAGTCAACGTCCACTTTTGCCCTATCTCGTAACATTGCAAAAGTCGACGCGCGACGGAGAGGGCGACGTCGCCTTTTGATTTACAAAAGTGCGCAGGTATTCCATATTGTTCACGAGACACAATAAATTATCAATCAAATTATCAATTGAAGTTTGCCACTATACGTTGTACAAAAGTATTATATAAAATTCACAATCTTTGTTAACTTTCTTCTTTTATGTAAGGGTGTATGTGTGTTTGTACTGTGATGTGTTGTATTATGATATATTTCACCGTACTGTATGGTATGGTATTGTTTAGAATTGTATTGTTTTGTAATGTATTGAGTTGTAATATGTTGAATTGTATTATATTGTATTGCAATGTATGGTATTATTTTGCATTTTATTGTATTGTATCGTATCATATAGTCTTGTTCTGTCTCGTATTCTTTCGTTGTATTGTGATTTGGGGTGTTAATTTCGAACGAACAAAAAAAATGTTCACATCTGCGATTTCCGATCCTTGTATAGCTTCTGACTGGTGTTGGTAATTTGCTGAGAATTTACTGCAACAAAGCAAAAATGGCAAGATATTTAACATACATGGAGACTATGTACCACATAATTTATTTGTTTCGCTGTCAGATATGTTATATTGCTGATTAATTTTCGAACACTGGTACCTGTGTTCCACAAAATGCACACCCCTCCATCGCGACGACAATACGCATCTATTTAGCTTGTCATGCAGGCGTTCATATTTCGCCGGACTAATACGTAAAATAAATCCAAGTTTCCATTAATGAACCGAAAACTTGTGTAAGTAACAGTTTTGCAGGAGTAACAGTAACGACTGGAAAACAGAGAAAAACTAATTAATATCTTGTGTAGCTCAAAGGAATTGTGGGATCTTACTGTTTTCCGGCCGAAAACGAAAGTAAAATGACCCCACACCTCACCTTTACTTTGACAGCTAGCTAAGATTCATAGCGTCTCCCTTCCCTCATCGCTATGCCGACGGCAAATACATTTCCCTGGTGGTAACTCGAACATCTCCATGGCGCACTTATTATTACCTTTGCGTCCTATTTGACCTTCATTAACTTGACAAAATGGGCCGCCATGAATAAAAATACAGAAATGGCAGACAAGCTGGCCCTTCGTTGGTCATTTATTAATTACGGACGTTAAAATTATCCCTATGGAGCCTCAAAATCACCTGAAATCGAGGGTCAAGAAGATGGGCATTTCCGTCATTATTGACCCCGTGTATACAGGGGATGATGATCACAACATCGATTATGGTATTTTTATTCATGGCGGCCCATTTTCTCAAGTTAATGAAGGTCCAACTGGGCGCAAAGGTAATAATAAGTGCGCCATGGAGATGTTCGAGTTACCACCAGGGAAATGTATTTGTCGTCGGCATAGCGGTGAGGGAAGGGAGACGCTATGAATCTTAGCTATTTGACAGCATATAGTCACTAGTCTAAAATGGCGGGAAATAAAGCCTTACTATTAAAAAGGGTTGTATGATTCGAGATAAAATGCAACGTGGCGCGTTTGATCAGGAGACATTCATCAGGATGTCTCCAGAATGTAAGATCTCACAGTTCCATTGAGCTACACAAGCGATTAATTATTTTCCCTCCGTTTTCCAGTCGTTACTGTTAATCCTGCAAAATAGTTACTTACATACGCTTTTGTTCATTATTGGAAACTTGAATTTAATTTACGTATTAGTCCGGCGAAATAGTAACACATTGACAAGCTAATAGATGCGAATTGTCCTCTCGATTGAGGGGTGTGCATTTTGTGGAATACAGGTACCAGTGTTCGAAAGTTAATCAGGAAAAAAACATTTCAGACAACGAAACAAATATATATATTATGCTGTACATGCATGCAAAATATCTTGTCATTCTTGCTATCTTGCAGTAAATTCTCACCAAATTACCAACACCGGTCAGGAGCTACAAGAATCGAAAATCACAGCTGTGAACATTATAGTAATACCTGCTCCACAGACATGCGCACTTTTGTAAACCAAAAGGCGACGCGCGACGCGAATGTCCGTCACGCGTCGACTTTTTAAAAGTCGACGCGCGACGGAAAAAGTCGACGTCGCGTTTTGAAAGGCGACGTCGCCCTCTCCGTCGCGCGTCGACTTTTACAATGTTAGGAGATAGGCCAAAAGTCGACGTCGACTTTTGAAACACGACGTCGACTTTTGGCCTATCTCTTTAACATTATAAAACCCGACGCACGACGCGCGACGGAGAGGGCGACGCGCGTCGCGTTTTCAAAAAGGCGACGCGCGACGCGAAAAGTCGACGTCGCGTTTTAAAAGGCGACGTCGCCGTCTCCGTCGCGCGTCGACTTTTACGCGTCGCGTCGAGATAGGCCAAAAGGCGACGTCGACTTTTGAAACACGACGTCGACTTTTGGCCTATGTCTTTAACATTATAAAACCCAACGCACGACGCGCGACGGAGAGGGCGACGTCGCCTTTTAAAACGCGACGTCGACTTTTTCCTTCGCGCGTCGCGTTTTGATTCTTCAAAAAGGCGACGCACGACGCGCGACGCGAAAAGTCGACGTCGTGTTTTGAAAGGCGACGTCGCCCTCTCCGTCGCGCGTCGACTTTTACGCGTCGCGTCGAGATAGGCCAAAAGGCGACGTCGACTTTTGAAACACGACGTCGAGTTTTGGCCTATCTCTGTAACATTGTAAAGGTCGACGAGCGACGAAAAGGGCGACGTCGCGTTTCAAAACACGACGTCGACTTTTCGCGTCGCGCGTCGTGCGTCGACTTTTGCAAGTCGACGCGCGAGATCAAATTGGCACAAATAGAACACCATATGCGGCCCATTTCGAAATTCAAGTTGATTTGAGGTCAATGATGTTTCGTGTCTATATTTATAAAATCTGTTGAACAGAGCCGGTTGCCCGATTTATAACGTCTTCATTTTATCAAGCCAATTTCTACTTTCCCACTTCGAACCTGCCTATATTTATCTGACTGCCTTCGGTGTTCAAAATCCGAGGTGTAAATTTCACATTGAACGAGAGACGAATCAATCAGAACGTACACACAATCGGTGTGACATCATCCTCGAGTAGCGGCGTCATTCCTCCTAATATGGTGCTTGTATTAGCCAAGTATATAGGTCAGCCAATCAATAACTCACTTATATGACATTCTTCTACGACTAATTCTAAAAAATCAAGTAGGAATAAGAAGCTACTCCAATATTTTTACTGCGAAAAGGAAATTTGCATTCATTATAACACTCGGACTAACCTGTGATATAGTGTTTTATCCCAGGACTCACGCTTCCAACTTGAAACTATTTCCTTCCAATATCTCACCAAATTCCATAGATATTTTTTTAATCTGACTATCGGCATCAATATTGATGAGTTTTTAAATTCATCGGAATAATAAAATACATAATATAGGAGATAATTTCAAATACCGGTACCAGATCTTGTCGGGATTACGGGCACAATATATATGCACAGATCTGGTAAAAACATCTTAATGTCAATACAAAGATACGGCCCTACGATAAATACAGAGCCAGAAACCGTTTTTCAAGCTGGATCTGACCCCTTTCCTATCTCAAGGCCGTTCGGTAACCATCTGGCACAAAAATTACTCGTTACGGCTACATGATATTTGACCAATCACATGCCATGATAGGACAGACCTCTTCTTACGCAAACAAATCACTGGGATATATGACCTAGTCCCGGGAACTGACAAATTTCAAAATAAACAAAATTAGAATTTGCCTTCGCTGCAGGAAAATATATGACTCAACCGTAACCATTACGAAAAGTGATGAAGAATTATCTATACTTGAAATTTAACACAATGCTATTCTATGGATAACAACTTCTTTATTGCTGTGGAGCTGACGTTTCGTTGGAGATACTTCCAACTTTTCAAAAGTTTTCCGAACCAAGTTGCGTAGGAAGGAGCTGTACGGTTTCGACCTCAGACGAGAGTGACATAAACAACACCACCTGAGGACATTTCGCGCTGTGGGTTCGTTGTCAACTTGACCCGATTCAAGTTGAAATTTGAATTCATGTCATCGGCACTCTTCGTCTTATTATTTACGAGGGTAGAAAATTTCCGGAATTTCTGCAGTTTTCGTGCAGGAACGGACTCGAGATAGGAAGACGGTCACATCGAGATAGAGAATCTGTTTCTGGATCTGTTTTAATATATAAATGACAAAGAAATATCTTCCTTTGTCTTATCTCCGACTGGGATCATGGAGTGCAATTTGTTATTGAGAACACCAGCCTGTAAGGCCCCATGCCGACCAATCACACCTGGCTCAAAGTGACTATTTTTATATAGAGGAGGAACCTGGGGGCCAAGGATCAACAACAGAATTTAAACATACAGAAATGATAACGCCAAAATGACTATCTCGTGGAACTTATTAAACTGTATTCAGGGAACTCAAATCAACCAATCAAGACATCATTAAGGTAATATATTAAGGCACCGGTACGGTCACGTCGCCAGTTCCGATCCAGTTTTAGTTCCGACCCACTTTCCAAAACATTGCTTCTTGTAAAATCTTAAAACATTTGGTGCATTCGGACAAGTTGATCAATCTTCCAATCATGGTTAAATTATATTATGCATTCATGGTTTTGTTAGGAGATAGCTTTACAGACCACTTCATACACAGGACTACGTCGGTCCGAGTACAAACGCCACGATCCGTCGTCATGCGAAAACAATGCCGTCTGCTGGCGCTTTCGATCAAAGTGTTGGTGTTTTGTTTCTCACATATATTTATCATACGTTACTTCGTATTTGACATAAATGTATTCACTCTAGTGTCCCTCTAAACGCTACCACCTCATCGTTGACAACAACTGACGGAGCCAGTTCCGAACCACCATCATCCATGGATGGCCAAGCTGGCCTGAAAAGTTCTTGCGAACGCATCGTTCAGTACGTAACTTGAGTACTGATTGCCTTTCTTTAATCTGCTATTCAGAGGTAGAATAAATAAAACTATCAGCGAATTAACATTTTCTTCAGTGAGTTAAGCTCATAAGTCATAGGATATATTTCAACCTATCTTGCCAATATGATCAGCTGGACCATGTCACTATCACCGTTCAACCCCCATTTTGACGTCAATTGTACATTTCTGAGATGAAGACATGAACAACGAAATATGCAAATGGGACCCTATTTTGGGGAAAAGTTATCATGTTAACGATTACGTTTGTATATATCCGGGTCAAAGGTCAATTCCGAAACAAGGCTGGATCGGTACTGGCGACATCTCATTAAGAAATGTTATCTTATATTTCTTACAGTTCAGTTCATCACCAGCTAAGTTTCTTTGGTAATAAATTCTCTAGACAACGGTACTGCGATCCTGATATTGATGTTGCCAATCAAACCATTTCCTTTTGAAACAGGTGGAAATTTTACTTTGGTTGGTCGGAACTGACGACGTGACTGTAAAAGATATTAAGGGGAACATGTATGCCCCACATGCAGTTCTTTCACATTTCTATTGGATGGAGGTTTCACGCTTCTTTTGGAATGTTAAATATGAAGCTCATGTTGTTTTCCTCGAGATCACTGACGTTGAAAGAGACAATCGCGTTCTGAAATTCTCCTCGCTCAAGAACGCCACTTTTGTCGACGTCTAATCGCTCAAATACTCGACCGGCATATCCGAGATTCTTCGCCCCCATTACGGACATCAGCTTGATGAACTCTGTCCGGGTGATGACGCCGTCCCCGTTGATGTCGACTGCGTCGAACATACCGTTAGCAAGGTCTTTCGCCTGCGCAACAAAGACGGGGAAGTCTCTCGTGTACAGAGACTTCAGCGCGTGTACATATTCCTCCTCCGTTGCGATATTGCGTGCCCCGCCGGAATAGGACCTGTAGACGTGCCACCAACCGTTCAACGCCTGTCGTATATCTGTAGCTTTACTTCCGGTGGCACCATAGATGGATATCATCTTCTCAGCTATGAGACAAAAATCGTTCTCCCTCACGTACCTTGAACCATCAACGTCTAAGAAATGAAAAAATATCCGCCATTTCTTTTCCAGTACAGTAAAATTCACATCAGTTGGATTTTTCTGTACGTATCCTGCATACTTCTGAATCTTATTCGTCTTCTTCTTCTTCTTGTTCATTTGTATTTTTCTTTTATACCATACACACCTATAGACAGTATATAAGAATATCACAAAACATTAACGCCTTTTCTATCATATCGTTCTACAAGATCGCCAAGTTTATACGCCACAGGTCAGGGGCGCCGCTGGGGAAGAGGTCGTCAGGTGCGAACGACCCCTCCTCACCTTGGGCGCGCCTTAAAAAAACAGAAGAAAAAGCAAAACAAAACAAAAAAACAGAAAAAACGAAAACAAAAGCAAAACAAAAAAGCAAAAGGGAAAAGAAAGATTATGAAAGAGCTGTAGCTCTGTTCACGAGAAACCACCCTCGACGGATACAGCAGCCGAATTTACTATTCAATTAATCATTAACACTAACTCGTGTGGGTTTTTATTCCTTCTGCGTGTGGGTTTGATAATGAAGCATCGGCAGCCTCGGTCTACCGTTTGCGAAGTGTAAAATTGGTAATAAACTGAATATTGTATATGTAAGCTTTCCTGAAGGCTATACATTCGTGATATTTCATTTCCGGAATATATATCAGTTTCATGTTTTTTGTATAGTCAGTATTTTACCATGGCCACGTTTCCAAAATGATAAAGATATCAGTTTCATTTTTCTATTCATTATTCCACCATGGTCACGAGATATAGTCAATGATACACAGTTTGATATTCTACACAGTATTATTGTGATATTTTCAGCAAAAGTTTAATGTTCACAGTCATGAAATGACATATGGATCGGAAAGTGATATGATGACGTTTAGTTTTAATCATTTTAACATAGTTAGCCTACGAGGTATATCGGCCCAAAGCATTATTATTGTGTTTTAAAGATGACAAAGAGAATAAACTATAATACCGGTAATGATATTTGCCAAATGAGGTGTTAGTTTAATTGTTGGAAATCGCTCAGAACGCATCTCCGGCCATCTTTTGGGTCCCAGAGCTGTATAACATAACCCTAAATCTGCGTACATTATTTTCAGATTTATATCCGGGAAAACGCTTAGCACACATCTCCGGCGATCTAGGACCCCGGAGCTTCCGGGGCCTAAGCAGCCCCTGGACCTTCGACTAAAGTGCTATGATTGTTGACACCCCCTTGCAAAATCCTAGCGACGCCCATGAAGGTTTTATGTGCGAGTCGGAGAAATAGACGTACCGTGGGTGCTCTCTATAAAAACTTGAATGAAATTTCACTCAAGTAATAGTGGAAATTCATCTCACTCAAGTTGAATGAAATTCATTCAAGTCTGAGTGAAATTCACTCGAGTTGAATGAAATTCACTCAAATTCAACTCAAGTTGGAGTTTAAAACTTATTAACTTATTGTCAGGGAAGTTTATTCCACTCAAGTTGAACTCACTCAACTTGGGTGGAATTTTAATTTTTCACTCAAGTGCTGAAGTGGGAGGAATTTCCACTCAATGGTTTTTAGAGAGTGCAGCTCTCTAGAGATTCTTCTATTCGGTCAAGGAACAACAGTGGATCCACTTTTTGACCATCAATTGTCCTAAAATCTTCAACACAAGGTCAATTATATAAATTTTTTGGAAGAGTAATATTAAACCATTATTTTAATAAAAATGACTTCTATGTTTCAGAAAACGGAAGCTCGAATATTCCTCTCCAAGATTACTTCGTTATTCGTAGAAAACCCATTAAAAAGCAAATAATGGTCAAAGTCGGTTCAATTTGGAGAAAAATCGGTAAGTCCGAAGAAAAGAAAAAAGCGGGGGGTTAACCTGCTCATTTTGGTTTAAATTTTCTTGCTGTAAAGTTTTCATGCTTTTTACGCTCTGACAAGGGGAATAACTTAACAGAGGCAGGACAAAATTTACTTCCCAAACCCAATCACTGTGTATAGTTGAACCCAGCCATCGATCCGCTTGTTTGTAGGACTGACAAAACCCAACACGATGGTATTATAGATATAAGCTCCTAAGAAGGGAAGAAGAATTATGAACTAGCACTGTCGCGGTCTACCCTATTCCAAGGCTATTCCTACCAGATTCTAGAGTAAGCCCTATACTACAACTAGTATGTGTATGACAAGCAAACATTTCTGTGTAGAAACTTGCATCACGCTGTTCAGAAGGCTTTTTTGACGAAAGCTGAGAAGGTACTTTTGACCTCCAACTAGACTTCTCCCGATTTTTGCACTTACGACTTCTGACTTTCGACTTTCGATTTTTACAGAGTTTTACTCAGCTGTTTATATCTTTCTGATTACCGTACTTATGGGGGGACTATGATATTTGTTGATAGAAACAAATTAATGTATTTTATCATTTACATTACTTGCTAGTTATATTCAAGATTAATGGTACCATGTTATGGTGCGGTCAAGCTTGGCAGTAACAAAATTAGGCTCTATTTGTTTGTCCTATAGCATCTTGGAATGCAGAAATCGTAAATAATATCTGTAAATAAATATAATGACATTGTTGAGTCGGTAAATTATAATATTAATTACTTTCGCTTTGTGGGGTGCAGTAACCTGAAAAACTGAACAATATGAAATTTCCAACCAGCAATGCCGATAAGAAATACAATTACAGATCTATCAAACTATCACATGCATTAATATGCACTATTCATAATACCTATTAATACAATAAATTTACCAATTATAATGTTCAAAACATATATTAAAAATGTCAGTATAAGTTTTCGGAGGTATAATACAATACAAGGTCAAAGGTCAAACTCTTATTTAATAAGCCAGCAATAGAAAGGTTGACTCACCTGCGCAACACGGAATTTCCAATCAGTAATTTAAGGTATATATTTCATCCGGATTTTAATGTGTAATTTCCACAGAGCAAACCCCAATTTGAGGTCAACTTTTTCAGTCCTCAAAATGTAAATCAGTCGATTTATTTGATTGGTGGTTGTTATGAACATTTTGTGTCGAACCCCTCCATTGGTTAATTGTAATTCCGGCGTATTGCCAGGCCTCCAATTGTGTTTTCTCAACCTGTCGTTGCGCGAACCAACAATAATTCTTTTCCAAAAATTTCTAATTCAGCTCCTATTCATCGGTCAATCTATGCGGCGTCCCAACTGCCTAATTATTCAAAACGGCACATCTGGTCACTACTGGACTTCCGGGAGACTGTATGTTTGGTATTTTTATTATTTTTTGTTTTGTTTTATTATTTTATTGTCATTTTTATCTAACGTTGTTTTCAGAATAACAGTAGAACAGCTGCTATTTCAATCCAATATTTTCATACTACCGTTTCCTTATTAAAAATACATAATACTGTCTGCCTTTTGTACAGCTCTGATATACTTATAGTATATTTTAAATACTTCATAATTTCCTAAACTAAAACCACTCGTTCATGTAATTTAACGTTTAAATAAGTACCGTACGTGAATACTATCCCAAAGCAGCAATTTAAAACGTGAAATAACACTATAACCAACTTTCTTATTGTAGCGAAAGAAACTATTTTCCATCAGCGATTACCATAATATTTCATACAGTTCGATATATACAAAGCTGATATTATTTATTCCACATTTACTGTACAAAACCGTTACGAAGTCCAAACATTTCATTTAATAATAATAATAATAATAATAATAATAATAACTTTATTTCCTCTGGGTAACTTAATTAGCATACAAGCTAGTTTTCCTTAAGGCCCAGATTGTTATATCATTTGAACAATATGAATATATATAAAAAAATCCCCAACATTTTTTCTGCTTAACAACAAACATCCAGGTCCCTGTTGCCTTAGTTTCACATGACAAACGGATAATTATACATCTATCTTGTTTTTTTTTGTCCAGTTATGTGAAAACTAAATTGAGGGGTAATCATTAAAAACATTACGTACATTTTTTACAAAAATCATGGAAAGCAACTTATGAAAAAAAAAGAAAAAAAAAGAGGGAAAAAGTGAAAATGAACAAACAGGAAGGGATTAAACAGTAAAAAAAACAACAAACATCAAGACGGATAGAGCATTGTTTATAATGAAATAATCAAAGCAGACATTTTGTCACTGAATCTACTGGACTGAAAATTCTTATGATTCTGATTTTCTAATGCCTCAACATGGTGAAAACAGTGGAACTCCCCATATATAAAGGAACAAATAGCTGTCTCACGTGACCTATGGTAGGGCCAGACTGCCTAAAAAGTGATGGAAAAGCTTGCTTCCTCCACAATTATAGGAAATTAACATGCCATGGTGGTGCAAAAACATTCTGACTGCATTCTACACAAGAACATCACAAGAACCAAGACCGATTCCGGTGCTTTTCTCCATCTCATCAATGTTGATTTTATTGTACGTGTTGATGAGGACACATTGACTGGAATGACCACACAGCCCCAAGTAATGGCTTAAAGAAAGCTGTATACAGATAGCAACTCTGTCAACAATTGATGCGATGTATCACTGTCAGATGTAAGAAACGGCTCATAGTAAAGTTGGTAATTATCCAAAGAGTGCAAGTTCTTATCAGAACACAAGTTTGTAAGACCAGACGCCGACCAAGCGCTTATTCACCAGCTTGCTAACACAATAGTTCAAAGTGATGCCTATATATACAGAACATGGATTCCTGTAAATCGCCAGATGTGGTACGCCGGAAGAGCCGAGTCACTCACGCTCATTCACAATTGTATATCGTGAAACTCTCCACCACGATGAATAATTTTGGTCAAATGATATAAACAATCCATTGAAAATGGAAATGGTCTCTTATTAGATTGAATTTCAGAACTCGTTCTATTGCAAGTCCTTCGAGGGATAACTGCCACGGAGATTCCCCGAGAAGTTGACTGCAGGATTGGCGGTTAATCACGCTTATTTCGGAATGTTAAATATGAAGCTCATGTTGTTTTCCTCGAGATCACTGACGTTGAAAGAGACGAGGGCGTTCTGAAATTCTTCTCGCTCGAGAACGCCACTTTTGTCGACGTCTAATCGCTCAAAGACTCGCGCGACATATCCCAGATTCTTTGCTCCCATGACGGACATCAGCTTGATGAACTCTGTTCGGGTGAGGACGCCGTCACCGTTGATGTCGATGGCGTCGAACATAGTGTTGGCAAGTTCTTTCGCGTGAGCTACAAAGATGGGGAAGTCTCTCGTGTACAGAGACTTCAGCGCGTGTACGTATTCTTCCTCCGTTGCGATATTGCGTGCCCCACCGGAATATGATTTGAAGACCAACCACCAACCTTTCAAGGCTTGGCGTATGTCTGTAGATTTCCCTCTCGCGGCTCCATATACGGATATCATCCTAGCAGCTATCAGACGAAAATCGTCCTCCGATATGCACTTTGAACCATCCACGTCCAAAAAACGGAAAAATATCCGCCATTTTTTTTCCAGCACCCTGAAATTCACATCCTTTGTATTTTTCTGAACGTATTCTACATTCTTCTGTACCGGTACCATATCCGTCTTCTTCTTCTTCTTGTTCATTGTCACTTTTCTCTGAAATACACAGCTAGTCAGTCTATAACATTACGGTACCACAAAATATTACTTGTGTCACAAAATGTTCTGTTCCGAACGTACAAGATCGTGTAGTTTATACTTCACGTGTTTTTGTAAATATTGCTGCGAGTCTGAGGCACAGACGAACATATAGCCCGACTCTGTATTGCTACATCAGATATCAAGAAAGAAAACGCCCTGTAACCTTTTAATAAATGCTGAATTACTGACACACGTGCATTACCATACTAATTTCGTTTTTGTTGTTTAATTTTTATATGAGACTGCTTACTCGTGACAGTATTGTAGAATGAGGCATTAGGAGACAATGATACGGAAAAAATCTTGCAAAAGTTATATGCTTGATAGAAGATATGGGACATATAAGTTATTTATATGAGTATTTTTTTTTTTTTTGTGGCCGCGGGGAAATAAAATGTACTCTTGACTGAAACAATGGTGGCCTGTTCTTTTCATTTGTGTATGCCTTTTGAGATCGACGATGGGAATTGTTTTTATGAGCGGACCGGTTGACTGTTCATTTTGCTATGCTGTTCAGCTGGTTCAACGCCTTCTATCTTATTCGATCTTGTATTCCAATCAGATCACACGGGATTGTGTTAAGGTCAGTATTGCCGCCATGGACTGGCCCTACACCACGCTACACTAAACCATACACACATTAGAGTGAATTTCGTCAAGTTCGACTGTACCTCTAAATTCACCCGACAGTCGAGGAAGACATGTCACCGATAACCCGTCTAAGCCACAGGGGCTCGTTACCGTTGTTAATTGGTTAAATAGGTTGATTATAGCGGGGCGGGGGTCGAGGTCGACAGGCCACCTGACCTTAACCTATGTCCTAAGCTTCACTCAGTCGAACAATTTTAGACTCACTCGTGTAAAAAAAGATTGAACAACATCTTATTTTTGAAATATGTAATCGAATTTATATTTATTTATCGTTATAAATTCTTATAATTTTTACAAATTTAATCAGAACCAAGTAGAGTGCGCCAAATGGTGCGCTCGCGTTTCTTTGAATATGTCAACGGCTGACTGCGGTCGCCATTTTTAACTCTCGGTTACTCCATCTTCATTTTATCCAGCCAAATTCTACGTTCCCACTTCGAACCTGCCTTGATTTATCTGGACCCCTTCAATGTTCAAATAACTTATAAATAGACACGAGACGTCACTGACTTCGAAAGCATTTGAAATTCGAAAAGGGTCGCACAAGAGCGTTATTGATTGGCTGACCTGAATTGTGGGCACCTTATTAGGAGGAAAGACGCCGCTAATAGAGGATGATGTCACTCTACGTGACTTCACTGACCTTCACTCGCAATCGATGTGTACGTTCTGATTGGTTCTTCTGCTGTTAGAAGGTGAAATTTACACCTCGGATTTTGAACACTGAAGGAGTCAGATAAATCAAGGCAGGTTCGAAGTGGGAACGTAGAAATTGGCTGGATAAAATGAAGATGGGTTACTCGGGCTTCTATCAGGCCTAACTCCAACCTCCACACACAGCGCATGCTCCGTTTCACAGACTCACTCCACTTATGTCCCTGCCGCCAGTAGCGGGAGATGACCGTTACTACGTTGCTATGACGTATAGTGGAAAATCCACGTACGCACGGTTTAGTTTGAATTCGGCCGAACAACTCCTTCAGTTTTGCACATGAGCGAATTACTTTTTATATGTTCTGCCCAGATAAACATGGAAAATAAACGCCAGATAATTCTTTTTAACGCTAGGTCAACAGAGGTATTATGCAGACTTGAAAAGTAATCGAAATGTTCGGCAAACATCTATTTTACTTTTTTTTATGTCTCTTCCGGCGATGTGCGCGCGGCCGGGAATCCTGTCCAAAAATCTGACTGGTGGCTGGGGTATTATTAGACCCCCAGCGAGGTGGTTGGTCTAACTCGTCAATGACGTCATCGACCAGTCAAACGATATTCTCTTTACCTGGATCAGTTCGAGAACGTCGTGTGAGCCAATCGAACACGCTGAACTGGCTGGCTTGCGTACGACTGGCTCCCGCGTTCGCTCTGGGTGATGGCACACATTTGGCTTGTCCGATAATAGGCCTAAATTGCTTATACTTATATTTTATTCAAGGCACGAGCCTTACGGCTCCTCTCCCACATACATAACATGCATTACATAAATAATACCATTATACAATATTTAAAACGGCAGAGCGACGTTACAGACCTTTAATTATATAGTTTGAAACAGCTAATAATTGTTTTCCATTTCTGGGATTCAGGATTGCATTTAGTTTACGAATTGTTGGCCACGAACAAAAATAATGCTCAAAATATTTTCTCCTCAAATCCGTATACAGTGGACAACATAACATAATGTGGTATTCATCTTACATATTCTTTCCGACTTTTCTACATTTAAACCATGATACCATGCAGCATCTAAACCTGCAAAATGTTTTGACTACATTGGTACTAATAGTCATAGATTTTTCGATATAATCGACCATTCCAAAATCGTATTTAATTCTGACATATGTATGAAACCGACTAGATTGATACAGATTTGCTAACCAATGTTGTATGAAACAATCTTTGATGGTAATTAAACAATTATTATTCAACAAATAACCATATCAATGTGATTCAATTAACTGTCGGACTTCCAGACTCCAGTTGAATATTCTACTGTTTTTACGCACTGCATTTGATACATCCTGAAAGCAATGCTTGAACTATTGTCTATTAATTTTTTTCCAAAATTTCAAAACCCTGCATTTACAATCGATAGACAGACTAATATAGCCTAATTCACCATAGACAAGCATGTTTGGGCAATTCCTAGGTAAACCTAATATTCTTATTCTAACTAGTATATAAAACACCGATTGTGTCGTATTGAGGGTTAGGGTGATGGCGTCACAGCGCCGATCCGGTGACATCGCTTCCAGGTCAAAGGTCACTTCCGGGTCAAAGGTCATTTCAGGGTCAAAGGTCACTTCCGGTCACGCGAGAGCCCAGGAGGTGTTATCTACCCCTAAAGAAGACTGTAGTGACTTCAATGTTAAACCTAATGGGAAACCCACGCATGGACATTTGGGGTATGGGGTGTGGCCCCTTGTTTTCTTTGTCTCGTGATGTAGAACACGATGGGAGGGCTCTTGAGGCCAAAACTTACCGTTCGCATGCGCACTGGGCAAGTAGCGCTGGGGTGGACATTTTGGGGTCAAGATGGACCACTATTGAGCTGATTGGGCTGGGCGGTGTGAGATATGGGGGGGGGGGGAGCATCCAACCGAACGGGTTGGTCGTGGAAGTTACGTAATGGCGCGCATGCTCAGACAGGGAATTGTGGGAAACGGGCACTGGAATGGACGTTGGGGGCCTGGGTGGGCCAATATTGGCCCGATTGGGCTGTGGGAGATATCAAAGTGAAGCACTCGTGGGGGAGCGTCCAACTGGGTGGGTGTGGAGTGGAAGTAAGGCCATGGCGCGCAAAGCGCAGACAGGGAATTGTGGGAAATGACATTGGGATGGACGTTTTGGGGTCGAGGTGGACCACTATTGGTCGGATTGGGTCGTGTGGAATATCCATGTGAAGCGCTCTTTCAGGCCGATCATGTCATGGATGGTTGCATGTTTTCACAGAAAAAACGGACTTTACACCTAAAACAGTGAAAAACTTCCGTCAAACGGACCTATGGTATCTATTATTAATGCCTTTGTCCTTTATCTTAACACCATAACGCCCTAGCATTAAGCATTAGCATTAGCACCCTATCGTAACGCCTTAACGCATTGTCAACCGTCCAATCACACGCACAATTGCCTAGTCCAGCAACAACAACAAGCCTACTGCGTATTCCACATTTTATTATCCCCTCCATCACAACACGCCCAGGATGGGGAATCCGCGTTGGGTGTGTTTACAAGTCTCGTATGCTCTTGTCCAATCAGAAGCCGTCATATGAGAACGTTCAATCTTCGGGTTGGGTCGAGGTGGTCCATCTGTGGTCCAAATGGACCGTGGGTGGTATCCTATTGAAATGCTCGTGGGGCAGAGTCCATCTGGGGATGATACACGCATGTGTACTGCGGGAGTAGTAGAGAAAGGACAGTTTCGGAGATTTGGGGCGCGTGTGGGGTGTATCTCATCAAAGTGTGCTGTACAGGGTGGTGCACCCTCGTGGGGTGGCGCATGCACAGTCGGGCAGTAGCAGAGAAAGAGGGTATTGTGGGGTACGCAGGAGCGTGCTTGGGCGATCTATAGGTATATCTCATCGAAATATAGCGTGAAGGGGGTGTCGTACTAAAGCCTTCGTGAATAAAAGCTAGTTCAATAATGTTCATATAGTTTATTATCCCCAAAGTTACATATTACTCAAATTGGGAGAGCCATCCTGAATATGTTTATTATGGTGTTTATTCACGGAATAGAAATTGAAATGTCAAACGCCATGTTAGATACAAGTGTTTACAGAGGTGACTTGGATTTCTGGTCCATGTACAGGGAATTGGCCAAGAGCACTGAGAAATATATAGATGGACAAGGAACTGAGGCGCGTGTGTGGAATTGTTTCCTAGGCCTGCTAGAGAAACTGCTGAACGCTTGTCATCATGACTAATATAGGATTACCATGTCGACAGAAGAATACGTTAGCGATGCTGATAATTGGAACATATTTTATGTGGACCACGCTATAGACAACGTGGGGCAACAAGTTCACGAGAGAAGGAGACTAGATCAACCTTCGCCCCATAATATCGAAAGGAGAAATGGTTATCCTTTACACACCAAAGCACATAACACAAGTCCGCGCTCATATACCAGCTTGACTCACTACGTGCCTTACTCTCCTTGTGCCCCCGCTGTTTCAAACCGTCCGATATTCACCTATTGGCCTAGCTTTGTCTGTGTTAACCAATCGTTTTGCTGTATTGCCTTGTTCATATCGGATTCCTCATACTAACGCTATGTAGTCTGGGCTAAAACGACCGTTGTATTGCGTGAGGTCACCTGGCTGAGTTTAACATAGTGCATTGTGAATTACGCGGTGCAGTCTGAAGTGCACAGACTACACCGGCGCTCGACGCGATGTTACGCTCTCTGAAAATGATACACAATTAATCCTTACCCGCCAGTGTAACGATGGAATCCATTCTAGCTGAACCTGAGATAGAGGAATTAGAGATGATTATCAAACAGCTAAAGCGGTCAAAAGCTATGGGAATGGATGACATCCCAAATGAGTTTCTGAAAGAGGGTGGTGAGCGGTTAGTAGAATGTCTCTATATACTCCTATGTAGAATATGGAACGATGAAACGATTCCGATGGTATGGAAAGTAGCTAGGATGACCCTGTTACATAAGGGAGGAGATAAAAAGTTACTAGACAATTACAGGGGGATAACCGTGACCAGCAATGTTGGGAAAGTGTTAGCCCGAAAACATCGGCTAAGGAGTCTATTTTTTTTTTGGTTGTTGTTGCTGACCCCCTAGCCCGAATCACTTATACAGACCGAAAAATAAAAAAAATAAATAAGACGTCAGTCGCTCGAGATCTTTAACTGCACACGGCGTGGGGAATTGAGACAGAGGCACAAAAAACATTTTATCGAATAAATAATATGATTTGGCATCTCCAGCACTATGACAACCACCTAATGACTCCTTTAATTAGATGGAATCTGCCATCAAACACGGATTTTGTCAACAAAACCGTTATGTTTCTTTCTCCATACTTTACAGGGACATGCGCAGAATGGGGTTGACCTTTTGACTCACGTCTGTGACGTCATCAAGAAATGAATCCATGTTGGTTTTAAACCAATAGCGACGTGTGTTTATTCACGTGATCAGAAAGGTCACGAGATCAAAATAACGAAGGTCATATTCTTACAAGATGCCAGAAAGGCGCGAAAACGTTTAAATCAATGGAGGTTTTTTCTCACACATTTGATCACATTTTGTCAGCATCAAAACAGTCGTGATAGATGGTACATGGACAAAGAAGCTCAGCTCGGTCAAACTGTATGAAATTGGCATATTTTTTCTCTCCCGTTTCGTTATTTTCGTCAGCGAAAAGCCGCTTTTCGCGACATAAATTTTTATCGCTAAAATTTAACCTAGGAGCGATCTGGGCTGTGATAGGAATGCCACGCCCCCTTACCTATATTCACCTATCACAGCCAGAGTTT